>APFE030761408.1:304412-321460 GCA_000404065.3 Pinus taeda | reverse complement strand
AGATTCTGCATCTAAAAGGTTGGTTTGTGGTTACCTCGGGTATACTTTCCTCTTACACAACTTCTAGGAAAACCTGAGCGATAACACTTACAAATTACAAAATTCCAGCCTCTAGATCTCTGTGATGAGGGATCCATATATAGATATTTGCAGGGGGCGAGTCAACTTCTGGGTTTTTTTATTAGTGTCATTTCACTGATAGTTCTTGCTTCCACTTGGAGATTTCATGATCTCTTACTCATCCCTGGGCGAATTCAGAGAGGCAAGTGTCATATGAGAAGTTTCTATAAGATTCTCTGGGTTTCCACTTAGCAAACTGTCTCTGCCATTTGTCTACTCTCACCCATCGCACCCTACAGAAGGCCTTTTTAGTATGCATCGCACCCCCCGTGTGTAATAGGTGAGATGCATCACACTTTGACCAAGGAGCAGTCAATATGGTCTAGTTTTGGCCAGTTCCGAGTAGTTTTTCAGGTGGAACTTCTGGGAAATGATGCAGTTGACCATGATCCTTTAGGGTATGAAAACAAAACTTTTATGGGTTTAAGAGCCCTTGGTTTATTGACATATGTGATTAGGGTTGCAGTGCCCAAATATGTCTATAACACCGTCCTCGATCTCCACTGTCATTTTTCCTTATACCCTTTGCCCAGGCCATATTGTTGTTGTTGTGATCCGAATTTAAACAAGAATGCAACAGATTACAAATATAACCATAAATATAGAGATGCAACAGAAATAACACTTCCTTTGATTACTATCAAATAATGAAATATGCTTACAAACAGTATGGAAATGAGACTAGCTCAGTGATGGTAGCTTATCTCTGAGAAGAGATGTAGTGGGTACATGCCTACGAACTACGTTACAATGAGGCTTAAGGGCCTTTTTGTTATTGAACAATAATAGCAAACCCTAAACAACTAAAACCCGAACCCGAGGAGATGTAACACTAAGAGTTTATGGGCCCCAGTGGGGTTAGTTGGACAACCAACTTCCTAGGGTCGTGACTTGCTCATATTATCTCTGTTTGATGTGCATGATACTCCGTTGGAAAGATCTCTCTGAGGACTACGATGGAAAGACAATTTTTTCAAAAAAGTGATGGTGGTAGATTGACAAAAAATCTTCGTTTAGGGCCTCAAAATGGCTCTAGAAGTTTAGGAACTGAAAACCTGCTAAAAATAGTAAACTATGCTACAATTAAGGAAACTGAAAAACTAAAAGAAACAATGGTGGGGGTCCAAGTGGAATTGGCGGGTGGCCACCAATATCCACCTGGATCATGTTGCGCGACAAAGACTGTTCTTTTCTAAACTCTAAATATCCACCAGAACAGGGTTGCAGTTTCGGTACTCGGCGCTGCTAAAGGTCATGCCCACACTGCAAATTTGCTACATCAAATTCAAATGAAACCAACCATGTAAAGGAACCCACGCCACATTTTTCTACTAACTGGATGCTAACACAGGATTATGGTACCACTGTTTTCAATCGTCTTCCTTTGCCCATTGTAGAGCCTGACTGAACTGGCCATGCCAACCCTTTCCATGGCCTCATTATTATAACAACACTTTCCACAGGTTATGAACTTCACCAACCAAACATTATAATAGGAATTGAAAGGGAAATCGAAGCAACAACTATACTGAGTCTACCGCCCACCAAAACCCTTTTGACATGACTTCATGCAGAATACTCGGGCTATAGAAATCAAAACCCCATACACAAAGACCGGATTGAATTGCTTGGCATTAATCCATACCCAACTCTGAAACCAAACTTGACCTCTATCTAAACAAAAATTCCCAACCTGGGAGATTCTAGTCCACAAGACCGAACCGACCCAGAAACTAGCCATCAGGGTTATTTCACCTTCACCCCTCTACCACCAGAGGGTATAGCTAAAGTTCCCTGGCCTCCTGGCTCGACTACAAGCTCTCTCTAGGCCAAAGTCAATTCTCCATATACCCAACCCTCGTTTAGCCCTTTCAGACCCACGTGAGGGGGGATTCCACATTCGAAACCCTTTAGCACCCCGTCCATGCATGCACCCATGTGAGACAACCATATACCATACTCTAGAAACATCGGGACGAGCAAGACAATGGACATAGAACCAACTAGAAACCTAGCGAGGCCATGCCTCTAGCACTTCTAGTGCCCATCACCCCATAGCCTAGACATATACATATCACTAATCAAAGGTCAAATTGGTTGCTCCATACTAACAAACTTTGTTGAGTTAAGACTGAAAACATACCAATAAATGTTGCCAGAACCTGAAGACGACGACGACCTCCAACTACCCAGAATCCCCCTCTCACACCAGATCCATAGGAGCATGAGTTCGAAGACTACCTTACTCAACAAAATTAACAAAGTTTTTCCCACTCCAAGTTTCCTTCAACCACTGCCACCTTCAGGCATTAAACACCACATGCGTACCGTCACCACTCCAAGTATGGCATTCATGGAGAGGGTGGCCGAAGTGATCTTTAGGATACGCATTGATCATTGGACCAGAACAAACCCATTAGGGGGGAATCACACCCCAATCTGGGAATTCTATAAATAATTATTAGATTAAAAATGATATGAATTTTTTTTTAATTTATTATTCAAAATTTAATTTATTATTTTTTCTAACTTAATTCTAATATCTAATAATTATAATATAGTAAGAAAATATATTTTTTATCTTTTATTTTCTAAAATATATTTTTTCCTTATTAGATTATTAATCTCTATATTATATTCATATAATAATCTCTATTATATTGCTATCATATTCTCTATATTATATTGCTATCATAATCTCTATAGTAAGAAAAAAACCATCATTTTCCATATGTTTTGTTTTGATTAAATAACTCTTAACTAGACATATACCTTAACATTATGTTGCAAACATTGGTAAGGTATCGATCTTTATATTATGATATAATGGTTTTTTAGTCCCTGCCCTCCGGGCTGGCAGGGACTATAGTAATAGATCGGCAAGGTTAGCATTAGTCTGGCACGATAACCCATCAACATTATGTAACTTAAAACAAAGTTAGCTGATATGACACGAAAACCAACACGGTATTTTATATTTTTTTATTCCTTTGACCAATGAGCGAGTTTTCCATCTTATTTGGCCTCAAAACGAGGCATACGGGCAGTTATAAGGGCTCAAAAGTTAGGACAAGTGAACATTTGACAGTTTCGTTTCATGAACTCAGTTATGAACTAATGAACTAATGCTATGAACTAATGCTATGTTTGCATTAGCATTAAACTCGTAACATTTACTGTTAACCAAAACTTATGTACTTATGGTTTAACATAAGTATGGCAGCCCTGCCGTGTCATCGCAGCTGTTGGCAGCTGTTCTTCATGAAGTTCTACGTGTCTGCCAAGAGTTATTTGTTATTTTCTTGGCACCGCCTTGTTCAAGCTCCACTGCCATATATTCCAATATTCCAGAGATCCTGAAACTCCTGGTAGGTCTTCCTTGGTTATCCTCCCCCTTCAGACGAAACACAGTATAGGCCGCAGCGCCACACAATGCTCCAATTATGGGAGCTAAGAGGTATATCCAGATGCCTTTATAGTTGCCTGCTGCAATTGCAGGCCCCAGGGTTCGAACCGGATTCATGGAACCTCCGGAGTTCGATCTGTGGACAGTTATCAAAGAATTATAAGGGCGACTGTGTATTATACTGTGTTTAATGACTTCGCTGGGTTCGAAAGTAGACTTACCCGGCGATGAGAATATTGAGCATAACCGTAGCCCCTACTGCAATTCCTGCAAGTTCACGCTGCTTCAGACGACGTTCTATTCCCCAGGCGACGTTCTATTCCGAAGATCTTCAACTCCTGCACAAATGCAACGTTGAAAGGTATTATCTTGTTCGCCTACATTTTGTAATTCCCTACTGTATATATGTAGTTCTATTGACTTTGAGCGTTTATATTTCTATCCCTGCATACACGGCAATCTGTATTTCAAGTGTAAAATAATCTTTTATAATTTTTTCTAATATACTTATAGATTTTCATGTCATTTCTAATTGAATACTAAATTGTGATGCTGTTTCCACAGATTTCATCCGACATCTGAATTTGACGGAGGAAAGCGGAGCTGCAGAAAGCGCCTTGCTGACCACAACAGACGCCGGCAGAAACCTAAACCGAGTCAATGTACTACATCCCAATGTCAGGTAGGGACAACAAATTTACAGGATGACGACAAGAAAACTAAAGGATTATCTGGTCATGCTGCCGCTGGTGAGTATGCCATCATTCCAAACGTATATCTCGTTTATCATAAAAAAGTTTAACCTTAAGGAGCCTTGCATCGATGTTAGTATATACAGTTCTCAATTCGAATAAATGATGGAAAAATAGTGGAATTTACATATCGTTTTTGTTGTATTAGAATGAATGAAGTTCATCCATGAAATTGCTTTCACGGTTTCATTTTCCACTTTTTTAAAATTCACTACAAGTGCATTCAAAAGAAACTGTGAAGTACCTATTGTTTCTCAATGCAGGGGTTATCGCTGATAACGATAACTATTCTCAGGAATTCAGATTATACCAAACATGATCTCAAGCACAAATACGACTCCGCCCTTGATTACCTCTGCAACATTGTTATCGTCAAGGACAATGATGATGTTCCCAAATAACTATAGAGGACAGATTCCTGTGCCACAAGGAACATCCAATGACAAGACAAGTTGTGTAGAGTTTCTGCATGCAAATATTCCGCAAATGGTCTCAGATTTAGCATCTCTATGACTAGCAACTCCAATCGTAAAGAAAAAATAAACTTTGTAAAACAAGTTTGGACATTACTGTTATGTATCTAAAACCAGAAGTTTTGGGCTATCTTTCTGATATAATTGTTATGTGCGATATATTTATAACTTCTTAATATAAATGTTTTGATGTATTACAGATATTGAATTTAACTGCAACTCTACATTTGGAAATTGATCGACTGGAATCCAAATCGCATCATCAAAAATGTCACTAACCTTATATGAGTCGTACATTTTTCTGAGCATTGTTCTTTTTCCCAACCCACCACTACCGTATACCCCAATTATCCGAGTTTGGGGAGCCTCCGTAAGACAGAAAACAGTCTCGCTAATTCTAGAACTCGTTCTCTCATTAAATCCAGAAATCTATGCCATGAATGATGAGCAAGAACGCCATGAATTTAACGGTCAAGATCCGCACTTGCCTCGGCTAACTCTCTCTGCAACTGTTTCACTTCACCTCGCAGAACTGAGATCGCTCCCACGCAACCATAAACGGGATCTTTCAACAGCCAACAGCTATCAGAGGGAGGCAGGCATGCAAGATATATTACTGCCATCTGAAGGATTTCTGGATGCTCGGTAATGAAGGCAGCTGGTCGATGAGATAAGTGGCGTGGCAAGCGGGCGCCAAAAGGATCATGCATAGACGGAGCCCGGGTCTATCTATGTATTTGCTTATTATTTACACGCCTGTTTTAATACATAATATATGTACCGTATTTTTTATTATTACAAAAATCACTATTTTTTCTGATTGGAAAAAAATGCATGATATTAAAATTACAGAAATGTAAATAGAAGTCAACTTTCTTTATTTTGTCGTCGGTGGCTGTGCAAAGCAATAGTCAAATCTAATGATCAAGTTCCATTGCATATGGCATTTCACTGTTGGCAAAAAAAAGTAAAACTACAGGTGTTCATTATTACGTTCTCTGTGATTATCCAAACAAATGTAGAATCATGATTTCGGTTAGTGTATTTATCCAAAGAAATGCATAAACAGTACTCGAAATGAACATATATTCATTATGGGCACTCTGTCCATCATCATAAAAGTAGTTTGTTGCGAAAAATAAAATGTTATTAAAATCATCAGTTGTAATTAATAATGGGCTTTACAAATTCGAAATTATATAACAAAAGTAATTTATATTTAAAATATCGTTAGTAATTTTTTTGACCGAAAAAATGTTATTAAACGAGTCCTTTTGAATTAGTAAAATTCTCTTGGAACTCCAAAGTTAGGTCATAAATCTAATAAACAACTAAATATATTTAATAAATATTTTAATCACAAACGTTTGTGATAACTTCTTGAAACATATATACTACTATCAAGCCATAAATCGACCACTTGCACCGAGCTTGAATTAACAGAGTTAACAAGAAGTCTCAGCCAAATTTTTAATGTCATGACCTTTGACAATTAGAAAATATCTTAATTATTTAGGAGGGTTTAATGACAACTTGCTCCCCCTGCTACGCACATCGTGACCGATTTCTGAAATGCTTGTTCGTCTTAACATTCGAAATCAATGACTTCTGGATCAGAGAACATAAGTTCAGGGTCAAAGATTCAGGAAAGCATCCGAAGTCTGAAACGCATAAGAGCACCAAAGTTACATCCAGAATAAACTCCATCGCCTCTGTAATTCATGTTGCCGTACTTTTGTTCATCATTATTGCCGGGCTAACGCATGCAAAAACATCAAACTACTCAGATTTTATGCCTTATGTGTTGTTTTGTTTCTATGCACCCTTAGATTCTACTACAATGGAAATATTTACCAACATAGTTATATATATGCATATATATTAAGCGCATGCGTAAACTCAATTGAGCTAGAAACTGGTGCTGCTGGATCTCCGGCTGGAAGCTATACAACTGCCGAATCTGCTACTGGGTGGAAGCTATACAACTGCCGGATCTGCTACTGGCTATCCTAGCGGGGATCAGAAACTGCGTCACCTTGCTCCCCTGCTACGCACATCGTGACCGATTTCTGAAATGCTTGTTCGTCTTAACATTCGAAATCAATGACTTCTGGATCAGAGAACATAAGTTCAGGGTCAAAGATTCAGGAAAGCATCCGAAGTTCGTGACCGATTTCTGAAATGCTTGTTCGTCTTAACATTCGAAATCAATGACTTCTGGATCAGAGAACATAAGTTCAGGGTCAAAGATTCAGGAAAGCATCCGAAGTCTGAAACGCAGAAGAATATAAAACTTAGAAGCAGGTTGTGTTTTGCTGAGTGCTGCAGGGCTACTTGCATCTTACAGCTACTTGCCAAATCAATCAGGGAACTTTCTTCCTCTGCAGCCCTCGGTTAATCAGCCAGCCCGTTCATTTGTTTCTTGGGTCAGGCGGGGTTCTTCAATCAGTGACAGGGACTTTCTGCTTCGCAGCCTCCTTTGTTTATACTGTAATGCAATCATTATTGATCACAATGCCATATTTTCATTTTACAAGTTCTTTTGATTAGATAACTCCTAAATCAACACAACATTATTTGTTACGATATCAATCTTTTTATTTATTTAGTAGGATATCAATCTTTTTATTGTGGTGTAATCAATATTGATTATAATGGCATATTTACATTTGCATGAGTGCCTTTTATTTAAATAACTCTTAAATCGATGTTTATTATAGTAATGTATTTCAAACATGGGTGGGTAAGATATCAAGTTTTCATGGCCATATAACTTATAAGGACGAAAACAACTTATGTTTTGATGTAATTTTTTCTCATAACTAGATGCTCATGTAAACATCCATTAAAGTAAAGTAAAGGTTTTTTTTATTTTTTTTATTTTTTATTATAGGTTAGGCATTTTGCATTATGTCAAATGAAAATTATATAGATTAATATTTTTTACCCTTAGTTTATCTGAAGGAAAGATAGACTAGTAACATAATAAGGAAAGATAGACTAGTAACATAATTTTAGAGTGTTGAGATTATTAAGATTCTGTCTAACTAAAGCATCTTGTAAATAAAAACTTATAAAAATAGGTTGATTATGCCAGATCTTGGCATACATTGACATGAAAAGGAAAAAAAATACTATTAGTGTTGCAAGCAAAAAACTAGTGAGTCATATTAACTATTTGGTAGAATCTCCAAGCATCCACGTTGGCGAGTCACTATCCTCATATGAGGAGAAGGATATGTTAGATAATCTCTTAGCTAGAATGGTTAGTTTGTGGTCCATATTGTCATTTTTTTCCTCCAACTTTTCCATTGTGATATAATTATTTTGTTGGGTCATCTTGTACCTCCCTATGTTGCCAACAATATTCAAATGGAATTTAATCTTGTATCAGCTTCATGCCATGATTGATAAGTGATGGGAATGCATGCAATGCACCAAGTATAGTGGGAGTCACAACCCCCTTTCTTGTGAGTTGGCATCATATCAGGGAAGGGGGGAATGCCCTCTCTTGGGAATCCTACTTGGGATATAATGTCCTTTGTAGCTATATCTTGACAGTGAGTTTGAATGGATTTTGGAATGTCCACTCTCCAATCCAAGTTAAGGGGATGAGTTGTTATTCTGAGACCAAAATTGGTTAGCTTGTCAGACAATTTATTTCCTTCTCTATGGAGATGAGAGAGGAGGGGAGTTGTGACTTTGATCCAAATTTAAATAGGAACACAACAAATTACATATATAACCATAAATACAGAGATGCAATAGAAATAAAACTTCATTTCATTAATATCAAAGAATTGAAATATGCTTACATACAAAATGGAAATAAACTAGCTCGAGCGATGGTAACTTATCTCTGAGAAGAGATGTGGTGGCTACCTACCTCTGAACTATGTTACAATGAGGCTTGAATGCCTATTTATTATTTAGAAACAATGGAAAACCCTAAAACATCCAAAAACCTAACCCTAGGAGATGAAATGACAAACTATGGGCCCCGCTGTGGTAAATTGGTACATCAACTTCCTGGGGTCATAACTTTGGCATACAATCTCCATTTGACGCACACGATACCTCACTAGGAAGATCTATCTAAGGAATACAACTGCTAACTATGAATATTGAGTTAAAAGCTAATATTTTTCACTAGTGATTTTCCAAAAAAAATATCATTTAGGGCCTCAAAATGGCTTCGGAGTTCAAGACCCAAAAAACTACGAAAAATAGAAAAAATTGTGCTACAATTAAAGAAACTGAAAAACTGAAAGAAACAATGGTGGGGGTCTAAGTGGAATAGGCAAGTGGCCACAATATCTGCCTAGATCATTCTTCCCCCTTAGGAATCAATGGTCCCCATTGCGTTGAGTTCCTCCATGAGATGAGGAAACTTCTGCTGAACTTGTTCCCTGGTGAGCCACTTGCCCTGGTGAAGGAGTTGGCCTGCTTTGACAACTCGATATAGTTGGATATTTTGTTTTCGGGTGTTCTTGAGTTGTGTGTCCATAATCTAATCAGTTGTGGCTTGTTCCATGTAGTCTAGGTTTAACTATGTTGATGCGAGTTGTTCTGCAATGTTGGATGTGTTCAAGAAAGGTGGAAAGTAGGGGTGAAGGCGATCCACATTGAACACTGGGTGCAGACAAAGGAATGGTGGAATACCAAGCTCGAAGGCATTGTCCCCTACTGCTTTGGTGATGGTGTATGGCCCATATCGGAGCGGGCAAAGCTTACAGTGGGGCCCAGTGATGCAGGAGCATCTGACCCTCCTTAATTAAAGGAGGAATCCAAAGCAGAGAAGGAGGAAATGTGGACCATCGAGAAAAATAAGGGACAATTTTGTTCAAACAGAGTAAATGATGGAATGGATAAAAGTCTCGAGGAGGCTTATTAAATGTAATCTACCACATATGTATGCATGTAGACTAGACTCAGGGACAGTTGAGTGATTCATGGAGAGGATTGATCGGATCCATTCAGTGATCTGATCCAATGTTCCTTACATATATTATGAGCCTGCGTGTTCAATGAGAGACAGAGAGGAATATAGAGTGATAGATAGAAATTGTAAAACCGAGAGTATTCAAATGTAGTCGAGGGAGAAATTGTTCTAAGGCTGAAATGCCTTAGCTGTAATCGTACTATGTATAATATAATACATGTGTGTGATGTGGAAATTGTGTATCTTTGTGTAATTATTCCTTTTACATTTATGTTTTATATATGCGTGAATGGCTTAAACCCAGTGTTATAGAGTGTTGATCGACCATCAATCACTGTAGGATTGATGGTGATCCAACGATATTGAGTTTACTGTTGTATGTAGTGATGTCCTGTGTAGACAGAGTTGGTGGTAGAACCATGATTTTAACATAAATCCATCAGACAACGAATGGAACAAAGTCCAAGAGAAGGTTGAAGAAGTGAAGAATAGGAACTGTTAGATTTGGGAGATCAACATTCGGGATCAAATCGGAACCAGAATGTCGCATCGCAATCATCCGAAGGGAGGAATGAACCTTGGCCAAAAGAAAGAGTGATATGCGATTTGGTAGCCAGACCCGAAACCTTATCAAACATAATCGATAATCTTATCGGACCCGTAAAGCATATCGAATCGAGGCATTCAAGTGGAAGAATTCAAGTGCAAAGGTTAACGGAATGACCGATGAGCGACATTGCGATATGTCGATTAGGTGATGGCCAATAAATGTCAATATGCCGATATTGATAAAGTGTCGATCGGCGATCGGAGATCATGGTGATCGCTTATCAGAGTTCAGAGGAACAGCGTAAAGGATGACCAAAGCTGACAATATTTATAGTTGCGGACTTATAAAAATTGAGGTCCAGCACATGGGTTCAAAGCGGGGTTTCCTTTATGCTCCCATGTATTTCTGATATATGTGTTTCCCACATTTTTAAGGCTTAAACGCATATGTAAAAGCTTTCAATAGTGTAGTGGGCTTCAATAGTTCTATGGTCCACAGGTTTAAAGGCTTATGGCCTAAGCAAATGAATAAATGCTTCCAATAAGGTTTGTGGGCCATAACCTACAGGCCTTAGGATCGATAATGTTAATGAAAGGGATTTTGGCCTTACCCTAAAATCACTTTTCATCAAGTGGTATCAAAGCAGGGAAAGTTTTCCTGCGAGAAGGAAGAAGGGAAAGGAGGTACAATTGTTTAAAGTTGGATAGTTTGTGGTCTTACTGTCGTGCAAAGAGTGGCAGCGGAAGGTGAGAAGATTTGCAGCAACATAGAGCAAGGAGTGTTCAATTGGTTCCAGAGAAGAGAACCAGAAGGATGCCAAAAGATTGAGTGAGGAGAACTCGGTGAGGTATGGTGTAACAGAGGAAGGTTGTTACTGCAGAGGTTTGTTGTAGCTCACAGAAGATCATGAAGGCAGTTCCACTGAGAGGTGGGTAGAATTTCTAAGGACAAAGAGATGCATATGACTAGGAGGTCATAAATTTTTGTGCCTCGAGAGTCTGATGCAAGAGCATCTAACTCCCCCTTAATTAAAGGAGGAATCCAAAGCGAAGAAGGAGGAGATGTGGACCATCGAGCAAAACAGGGGACAATTCTGTTCAAACAGAGTAAATGATGGAATGGATAAAAGTCTTGAGGAGACTTATTAAATGTAATCTACCACATATGTATGCATGTAGACTAGAGTCAGGGACAGTTGAGTGATTCATGGAGAGGATTGATCGAATCCTTTCAGTGATCTGATTCAATGTTCCTTATATATATTATGAGCTTACGTATTCAATGAGAGAGAGAGAGGAATATAGAGTGATAGATAGAAACTGTAAAACTGAGAGTATTCAAATGTAGTTGAGGGAGAAACGATTCTAAGGCTGAAATGCCTTAGCTATAATCATACTGTGTATAATGTAATACATGTGTGTGATGTGGAAATTGTGTATCTTTGTGTAATTATGCCTTTTCCAGTTATGTTGTATATATGCGTGAATGGATTAAACCCAGTGTTATAGAGTGTTGATCGACCATCAATCACTGTAGGATCGATGGTGATCCAACGATATTGAGTTAACTATTGTATGTAGTGATGTCATGTGTAGACAGAGTTGGTGGCAGAACCATGATTTTAACGTAAATTCATCAAACAGTGAAAGGAACGAAGTCCAAGAGAAGGTTGAGAAGTGATGCACAAGAACTGTTAGATCTGGGAGATTAACGATCGGGATCAAATCGAAACCAGAATGTCACATCGCAATCATCCAAACGGAGGAATGAACCTTGGCCAAAAGAAAGAGTGATATGCGATTTGGTAGCCATACCCAAAACCTTATCAAACGTAACCTATAATCTTATCACATCCGTAAGGCATATCGGATCGACGCATTCAAGTGGAAGAAGTCAAGTGGGAAGGTTAATGGAATGAACGATGAGCGACATTGCGATATGTCGATTAGGTGATGGCCAATCAATGTCGATATGCCGATAGTGATAAAGCAACGATTGGCGATCGGAGATCGTGGCGATCACTTATCAGAGTTTGGAGGAATAGGCAAAGGATGAGTAGACCCGACGATATTTATAGTTGCTAACTTATAAAAATTGAGGTCCGGCCCATGGGTTCGAAGCGGGGTTTCCTTTGTGCTCCCATGTATTTCCGATATATGTGTTGCCAGGGTTTTTAAGGCTTAAACGCATATTTAAAAGCTTCCAATAGTGTAGTGGGCTCCGATAGTTGTATGGTCCATGGGTTTAAAGGCTTATGGCCTAAGCAAATGAATACATGCTTCCGATATGGTTTGTGGGCCATAACCCACAGGCCTCAGGATTGATAATGTTAATGAAAGGGATTTTGGCCTTACCCCAAAATCGCTTTTCATCACCCAGTGAGGCACTCCTTCCACAAATGTTGCCAAAGTTTGTCACCCACCTGGAACTTGTGTGGCACCTGATGTTGATCATGTCGCTACTTTTACTTAGCATTGGCTCTATCCAATATTTCATGGACCTATTGGCGGATGTGCTAAATGTCCCGAATGAAGTTGTTTTCCTTTTTAGCTTCAGACTAGACATGAGCCGAATTTGCCTGAGTAGCTGCAAATGGTATGGCCACATCAATGGGGCATAGTGGCTGGAATCCCAAGCCCACTTGAAAAGGGTTGTGTCCAATTGAGTTGTGGAGAGCCCGATTATAACTATGTTGGACATAGGGGAGGTTCTCATCCCATGTGCATGGATGCTTTGAGTTGTGCATGCGTAGAATGTGTTTGATCATCATGTTGATGACCTCTGTCTGACCATCAATTTGGGGATGGAAAGTTGTGGACTTAGTGAGCTTGGTGTCCAACATCAACCAGATACTGGACCAAAATGTACTAAGGAACCTACTATCCCAATCTGATATGATATACTTAGGGATTCTAAAGTGCACAGACACTCATTCAAAGAAGAGTTTATCAGTGGCTTCTATGTGATATTATTCTTGCAAGCCGCCATAATGGCCATCTTCGAGATTTTGTCGACAGCCAAAAAACACATTTGTTTCCATACTTAGTAGAAGAAAGGCCCGACATGTAATCCATGGATATGGATTCCCAAGGTTGACTAGAGGTATGCAATAGATTATAGAGGCCTTTCTTCTTGATGGTCAGTTTGGAAATGGCACAAGTAGTGCCAGATCTAATGTACTTCTTGACATCCTATCAAAGATTCATCTAATAGAAAAAAATTTGCAGTACTGCCACTATTTTCTCTACCCCAAAATGCCCAACGACCGAACTGTAGTGCGCTTTCCAAAAAATCTTGGCACGCTTGCTTGAAGGAGCACAAAGGTGTCCTAGGTGGCATGACATTGCATCATGGAGGTGAAAATATGGAACTTGTTGACCCTCTAAGAGTGCCCGGTATGTGTGGCCAAATTATGGGTCACTTTCGTAGAGAAGTGGCCAATCAAAAGTCTAGTGCCCTCAAGAGTTGATCACAGTGGTTAACTCCATGATTGGTGGTCGGCTAAGGTAGTCTACAACATTATTAGTGCTACCTTTCTTGTACTTGATATTCAAATGGAATTGTTGCAGGTATGTGGACCACTTCTGATGGTGATCATTCTGCAACTTCCCTTGCGTATGTATGAACCGTAGGGGTTAGTGGTCTGTGTGGATGATCGTTTCTTTCCCAAAATTTAATTCTTCCATTATTGGTAGGCCTGTGCAATGAAATACATCTCTTTATCATAAGTGGGACACTTCCAGACTGTTTTTGAATGTGTCCCACTATGATATGCCACCAGATGCCCCTGTTGAGTAAGGAATTCCCTAATAGCATAGTCAAAGGCATATGTCACGATCTCAAATTGTTGTTGTAAGTCTAGTAATGTGAGCACTGGTGCAAAGCATAGGCGATGTTTCAACTCTGTGAACACCTTATGTTGAGATTCAAACCAAAATATTTTTTCTTTTACTCCTCCCTTGGTGACTTGGTTCAAGGGCCAAGTGATATGAGAGAACCCCAACACGAACCTACAGTAGAAATTGGCAAGACCCAAAAAGTTGTGGAGCTCTGTCAGAGTGGTTGGGGCTGGCTAATCCCGAATGACTTGGACCTTGGCTGGATTGAAATGCACCCTTCGTTCATCAATAATGTATCCAAGATACTTGTTACACTAAAATTTGTCACCATGACTATTTGCAGTTAGTATGGCTCCATCAACTGTCATACTATCCTCCTTGGCAAGCCTCATACCTCTGCTCTCCATGTCAAACTTCAAGAAATAGAGAAAGTTTTTAAAAATATATTTATCTCTGGGTACGCAATTTCTCTCAACCTTACCTGCATGTACGCATCCCAAGTTCATAATACTTGCGTACTTGTACGCTTTGTATGTAAAGGGGTGGGTGCGTACTCCTGTAAAGTTCAAAAGGCGCGAGTTTCATCTTAAAAAAGTTACTTGTGGTCAATTCCAGAGCATTCTAGAAGCTTGTTTGACGTGTATTGAGCGCCTCCAGATGGTTCATGTATCCCTATGAAAGAGGAACTTATCCCATCAAGAGAGGAGCTACCCCAATCCAAAGAGGGGCTTATCCCATTGATGATGGACCTGATTAACTTCCTCTAGAGCATTATAAATACAGGCATTGGGCCAGAGGAGGGGAGGTTGAAAGCTAAAAATTCCAAAGGGTAGATGCTACTGGAATTAGGACTTCCTTGTAGAAGCCTGTGAGGAGAGATTCCCATCCTTTCTTGTTTCATTTGGAAGTGGGTGAGCTTATCAAAGTAAAGGAAAAATCTCGCTGGACCCTGGGAGGAACTTGCACAACACCAAGGCTCAGGTTGTAATGGTTTCTTTTGTTTCCTATTAATACAAATAAGTCCATTCTTCTCAACATTTTGTTATTAATGAGTTGTTTCATATACTCCTTGGTCTGTATGTTGAATATGTTTTATTTTATGAGATATTCAGGTGCTATTTAATCGTTTGATTTTTAGTGAATGCAGGTTTCGAAGTGAAGGAGGAGCTCATCCGGATCGACGAGGCTGGACTACTACAACAGCGTTGGACTACAGGTAGGATCTAAACACTTGATTTTTTGTATGGTAAATGCATGTTTAGAGAAGGATTGTTCTTAATTGTCTTGTTTGTCACTAGAAAGCCTTAAGCTTCTAGGGAGGTTGGTTTTGTCCCCAAAATTAACTCTTTCTGCATGACAAATTGGCGACTCCACTGGGGAACTCCATTGATGTGAATGATTTTTCCTTTTTGTGAAACTTTGATCTGAGAGAAGTCATTTCTTTTCTGGTTTTTCGCTGTTTGACTGTGTATTTGGGTGGGCTAGCTTAGGGTTAAGTTAGATTTTAGTTTTTCTTGGTTTTTCCAGTAGTACGCACCCTCTGAGTTGAGCACAGTGCGTACCTGTACGCACTGTAGCTTTGCACACAGAGCGTACACGCACCTGTGCAAAGAGGTTGCCTGAGTACCCTGTCAAAAGTTGAGAAAATTTCAATTTTTCCATTTTTCCTCTTAGATTTTGTCTTTAATTAGTTTTTATTGCCCAGATCCACTGGTTATCTGTTAGAGATTTTCACTTGAACTTTTTTCGTTAGCGTCAAGAGTTTTAGTGAAATTCATAGAAGTTCTAGCCCTAGGGTTTGATTCTTGCATTGGTCCTGTAGTGACTTTGACTTTAGAAGTTGTGAAACCTTAGATCTCTCTGGTTTTATCAGTCTTCTTAGGAGTCGGACCTGTCATAAAGTCTACCTGTGTGAGCAACCTACCTTTGTGTTGTCTCTTTGCGGAATTTCGAAGAAGCTAAGTTGTGAATTTCATTCTTAAGAAAAAGAACAAAAGAGTTTGATTTTTGTTTTTGACTGGTTTATGATTCTGCATGAGCTGGTCCTTGGTTTGATTGTTGCCGAGTAAAACAACCTGGAATCATCTTAGTAGGCTTTTGCCTCATTAGATTTGCTTTTAGGTAAATTTCCTCTTAATTTGCTTTTGAGTGAGTGTTTCATAGATTTTTATAAATTTTGAGATTGCTTTTATTAGAATAGTTTTATATGCTTTGTTAAATAGAAAAATACAAAAACATCTCCTTTGCAAAAGTTTGTTTTAAGTAGCATTCGAAGTTTTTGAAAGAGAAAGGAATTTTCGTGCAAGTAATGAGTGGTCATGTGTTGTATGCTTGGAAAAGATAAAGATATTGTTTCTTTGATTGTCTGTTAAGAAAGTTGCTTTTATCAAATTTCGCATTCTCCAACTCTCTTAGCTAGAGAATTCATTGAAAAAGAAAAATAGTGTAAATCATCCTAGGTGCATCTTTTTAGTGGATTTGAGTCGAGTCTACACACCATCAGTTTCATCTCCACTACCTTTTGTCTTAAAGAAAAGCCATAAAATTAACGCCTAAAGTAAAATCAACTTAGTAACGTTTCTTTTACTAGGGATCTGAAGCACCAATATAGATTAGGCTAGTGTCTTGGAGTAGGAGAGTAATTAACTCTCCAAGACAGCAAAACCAAACAAGTAGCATATCTTGTGATAGGATAAATCCAATTGTTGCATTTATACTCTGGGAAAGCTCCTCTTAAAGGAGAAGCACGAGCTCGTGTTCGAACCAGTGAGGGGATCAATCCTCCCTCGTTGGGAACGACGCCAGGCACGCACGTATTACAAACGGTAAACCTCGGATTATTGTCGAGGAGTCAGGGGTCACTTATCGGTAAACCTTGGATTATTGTCAAGGAGCCGGTAAGGGGATTGAGCTTGATACTCTGCCCTTGCGTGCTGTCGGAGTGTAGACTATTCCCCCAGGTGTAT
>APFE030761408.1:262820-298649 GCA_000404065.3 Pinus taeda | reverse complement strand
GTATACACCATTAGAAATCCAGTTTTATTAAGATTATTTTTGAGAGTGCATCTCTTGGAACGTGAATTTGACTATATTGAATATCAGCATATTCCAAGATCTTTAAATACATTAGCAGATGCAATTTCTTCCCAAACTTTAAGTAGACATGTGCAATAATCATACAAGTAAATTTAAAAACATCCCATAACATGTTTAACAACACAAGCTAGTAGTAACGATATCATATATATAGGAGTGTGTCAAAATAATACATCATCCTTGATCATAGGTTGAAAAACACCTTATGATCGGAAAAAATGATAGGTACAAAAAGCAAAATGTCATGTGTGACTACAATAAGCGATCATCCCATCACTGGTGATGATCTCAATATGAAACCACTGCATGGGCCACCTTACAAAGGAACCTCCTAAAAGGTCTAGGAACTCCAATCACATAGTGATGAAGTCGATGAGGGATGTCATCTATGCTGGTCTCGGGAATGTCCCCTGTCAGGCCCTCTAGATGGCTCTCCAACTAGGCCAAAGTCTCTGCTGATTCGTCCTGTGGGGCTGGAGCCAGTGCAACTAGTTGTTTTCTCTCGTAAGGCTGGAGAGCGGCTGGTCGCTGTGGGCCCACATCTGCATTTTGAAATTATTACTATTAGTTTTAGGACGATATAAAAATAAAAAAAAAATAAAATTAGGAAAATGTTGAAAAATGATTTTACCTGAGTCGTCCCACTCCTCTCCTGGAGGAAGAGCCATGTCTGGGTCTCCACGAAAATCAACTCCAACATAAGGGAAGTCTTGAATAGAAAAAACCTAGTTCTCCAACCATTGGAAATACTCAGGTTTGAACCGAATGACCTCGGCCCCCTCATCAGGATGACGGGCCATAACTGTGACCCATTACATCAGTTTGGGCTCTCGAGGAAGCCCAACTCCAACAGTAAGGTGCTGCGGGATCAGCATAGGAATCCTCTCCAGGCCAAAACTCACGAATAAAGCCCCATAACCAAAAGTCTTAAGTCGTCCGTTCTTGGCCTTGGTCAATTGGCCCTTCAAATTGGCCAAGACAGCATTGCACCAGTTGAAGATGGTGCCTTGGAAATAATCAACTTCCATACGCATCTGGGATCCGGTGGTAATATGTAATGTGGCAGCTCCACAAAGTCTAGTAACAGTGAACGCATTCACCATGAGCTCAGGATGAGATATGGTCTTTATATCTATCCCTTTGTGTCTAGTCTGGTAGTTGCAGTACTCTAACCGAAGGCTATCGACAGACTGGCCACCTGCCCTAGTCCCGAACAGAGTCAAGTCAACCCCTCTCTTAGGCAAACCAGTCAAGAAATATATATCTGCCGGCTCGATTTCGAGCTGGTGGCTGCCAATAAAGAAGCACTGGTTCTGAACGCTCCATCTGTCAACCATCCACTGTAAGAAATTCACCTGAGCCCTCATGCCAGGAATGGCCCAGTATTTGTACAAGCTGCATGCCCTCAAAGCATCAAGTGAAGGCTGATGATTCCATGCGGCAGCATCCATGTCCTTGTGCTCTCGTTCACACCAATCTAGCATGATGTACTACCTGCATCAAGCATAAAGATGAATTAGAATGCTAGAAAATGTTTTCATTGGTCCATTTTTGAGGAATTTTGGGTTAAAAACCCTCGCGGCGGGGACCGCACCCTACATGTTAGACACAGTGCATGGGACCGCACTTTGTCTACACGGAAGGTGCGGACCCCGAGCTTTTTCCCAATGGAGAAAAAGTCGGGATCCGCAAGTCCGCAGTGGTGAACCTATGTACCCCGAGTGCGGGTTTTATGCCTAAAAACCCTCCCAAAAAATGAAATGAAGGACTAAAATGAAAATTGAAACGGTTAAAAATGAAGAGGAGGATGATGTGGATTACCTAGAGAAGACGACGTTCGATTCCGACGGTTGGATTTTCCACAATCTTCACGGGAAGTTTTCTAAGCAAAAGCACTATTTTCTCACCCAAATCACAAACGGTAAAAATGAATGGTAAAAGGCCCTTTTTATAAGTTTTTTGAGTAAATAAATTGCAAATTTGTTTATGTTTCACTTTGAAAAGGTATTCTTGCAACATTTTTATCCATTTCAAACAGGTATGAGTAATGTTTGTGTTTTTGTGCAAGATAATGGATTATTCAGGCGAAATCTATCATTTTCAGCTAGAGTGACCTTTAAGCTCTTTTCTGACTCCTAAAACATGAAAAGATTGCCAAGTTTTTCTTTTAAACTTGTTAAAATGGAATTAAAATATGGTCCATTTACAACTCTTTTCCGACCATAAAAACATAAAAAGATTGCCGGATTTTTGTCGTTTCAAATTCGATACTGGAAATAAAACGACGTGTCCTTGATCGATTTTTACTTTTCAGATCAAAGACACTAATCACGAAAGTACTCCTTGGTCGCAAGATCAAGCGGTTCTCCCAAGTATTATTTTATACTTTTTCGGGCTTGGGAGACACAAATTTACGAAAAAGTCAACATGGAGCCTTCTTAAGTTTTTCAGACTCTCTAAAAATGAAAAACGCCGAGTTTCTCCTATACTGGACTCATTAAATCTCGACAGTAAAGGACCTGTTCAATTACAAACAGGAACAGACCACTCCTTCTTAGGCTCCGAAATTAAACTAAGTTGGACTCACCCAAAGGGTGAGCTTATAATCAAGCATATGTTATCCTCCTCAAGCTTGTAAAAAATAAAGAGGTACTTGCCAGAAATGGTGGGGGAAAAGAGACAAAATGAATCTATTTGTCATACTTTATAACCACTCTTGAACACGAAACTTTCATCCACCTGGGTTGGGAAATCTTCAGCCGGTTTCTGGGTAATAAATTTGGGTCAATTGTCACCAAACCATCTGCCGTGTCGTTATGTGTTCAAGAGGTCAGTGCAAATAAGCCATTCATCTGCAAAATGTCTATATTCCATTTTGACCATCCCTGAGTCAGTCCTTGCAACTAAATTTCTTCAGCTTGATCTATGATTTCGTGTTGTGGGCTTGCCTACGACGGATCTCTTTCTATTGACTTCAACTCATTATCTAGAAATATGATCTAGAAATTGTCAGTACCTTGAGATATGCATGCCTCAATGGCAGGTTTCTCGCCTTTGACGACAGTTTACATCATTGACTTTCGATCAAGCGATCCCATGACATGTTCGACATCAACACATCTTATCACATCTCATGGATTGTACTGAGTACTTTGAGAGCCATTGTCATTATTGGTGGTTTCTCTCACACTTGTTAACAGTTTACATCATTGACTGGTAATCAAGCGGTTTCTACCATGTTCGACTTCAACACATTCATTCGCATGCATATAATCGTATTGTTTCGGGAAATAGAAATGAAGACCCTAGATCTAGTTTCCACCATCCAGGCTACGAGGAATTTTGTATTCATTATACTATGGACTATTCATAAACAGATGGCTGCGTCCATACTATGTCCACATGTGTCTATACTTATGATGTGTTACAATATCATTCCTATATCAGACCAGTAGTTAGTGTTTTTTAGTCAGTTTTTATCTGAGTATGGGAATGCCTACCTCAGCAATGATATGATCTCATATATATATATTTTGCATTGAATGTTTTTACAGGTTCCAAAAGGGCTCTTCAGGAGATGATCCTCGAAATGATAAAGTACTTCACTCTTCCTAAATGATAAATGAAATCCTCATCTACTACAGACTTCGCACTTTAGGGGGCAATCTGTTACACAAAAATATCATCACCTTGATTATTTGCAGTCAGTATGGGTCTATCATCACTTGTACTGACCTCCTAAGCAAGTCTCAAACCTCAGCTCTTCAAAATAAGATTTGGAAATGAGAGAAAGACATCAAAAAACAATGTAACTCTGGTTCCGCACTTTCTCTCACTTTTGCCTGCGGGCCTGCACCCTTTGTTTAGATTACATGTGTACTTATACACTCTGTATGTAAAGGGGAGGGTGCGTACCCCTGTGAAAGTCAAAAGGTGCAATTTTTATCTTAAAAAACTCACTTTGGGTTAATTCTAGATGATTCTAGAAGGAATTTTGACGTGTATTGTTCGCTCCAAAGTGGTTCATGCATCCCAAAAGAGAAGGAGTTAATCCCTTGTTAGGAGGAGCTATCCCTTTGAAGGAGGATTCTATCCCTTTGAAGGAGGACCTAGTAACTTCCTCCATGCATATAAATGAGGCACTGGGGTTATGGTTAGGAGGTTAGAAGCTAAACATTTTTGAGGGTAAATGCTGGTGAAATCAAGACTTCCCTAGTTGAGCTTAAGAGGAGAGATCACATACCTTTTTGGCTTCATTGGGGAGTGAGTGAAGCTTGTCAAAGTAGAGGAGACTTCTTGTTGGACCTTGGGAGGAGCTTGTATAGCGTCAAGGCAAAGGTTGTAAATTTCTTCTTCTTTTGAATTAATACAATCAGACTCATTTTTCTTAACAAGTATCTCATGTTATTTGTTTCATGGACTCCTTGACTTTCATGTTAAATATGTTTTATCATATTGGTTTTTCAGGTGCTATTTAATTTGTTTGCCTTGTTTGTGTTTGCAGGTTTGCGACAAAGGAACTCATTTGGATCAAAGGAGCAAAGGCATCCCCAAACTTGCGTTGGACACAAGGTAGGCCTTAAACACACTTGTTTGCCATTATTTATAAAAGCACGTTTAGCGAAAGATAGTGTCTGGTTGGTTTGCTTGTCATTAGGTCTTCTTTAGATTCTAGGAAGGTCTATATTGTTCGCAAGATCGACTCATTCTGCGTGACAATACAAAAATTCAAGAAAT
The DNA here is from genome assembly GCA_000404065.3 of Pinus taeda. NCBI lineage: Eukaryota > Viridiplantae > Streptophyta > Pinopsida > Pinales > Pinaceae > Pinus > Pinus taeda. The sequence continues at coordinate 293,831 of APFE030761408.1, read as the reverse complement.
TTTCTTCTACACCTTCCCGATCGAATTATATGAGTGGTTAGCTAAGTTGGCAGATGACGAAGGGAGGTGGAAGCTTGACAGTCCAATAGTGTGGACTCCAGAGCTAGTGCAATGATTGGAAGCTTCTAAAGATAAGATAGTGTGGGCTATTGATCACTGGCTCGATAAAATTATAGGAGGATTTGTTACAGAATTAATAGTTGATACCCCAGTCAACTACAACAAGGCAGAGCAGAGATTTTTCAAGGGACTGTGAGGTAAGTAATTAAGATCTTTGAATACTTGGATTAATATTTTTTTTTGTGAAAAATGGGTTATGCCATTACCTTGATGTTTGGATCTATGCGAAGTGGACATATCTTTATAAATTTTGAAGGATCAACACCAAAGTATAGTCCTTTGATTAGACCCATGTGAGTGACGATGAAGGGGTGGAACGAACTGAACCGCGAAGCATTTTTCAATTAATCATTCAGGGTTTTCCTCAAATACACCACCCATCCACCCCACCTCCACTACATACACCCTCACCCACACCTCCACCTCCACCACCACCATCTACCATGGAAATCATGATGAAGCTGCCAATTTTCAAAGGCATAGGGAGTGAGGATATATAATAGTTCTGGTTTGTTGCAGATTTTGTGTGGACAACACAACAGACTAATGATGAAAAAATAAAGAAGGATCAGTTGGTTACCACTCTGCAGGATTGCGTGATGACTTCGTATGTTAATTTTTGTTCTAATCAACCTCTTGCATTGCTAGCAGATACTAAGGTGGTGTTGAATAAGGGTTTAGTAAGCCTAAGTCTAACTCACAGTCAGTAGTTAGATTTAAGGAAATCATGATGAGGGTTGATGAGATTCCTTTGGAATTATATCAAAGGTTGAAATGCGTGATTAAAGAAGCTAACATGCAGCTCACAGATGGTCAGCATCACTAATGGTTTATAGTGTCACTTTCCCCCCATCTGAGAATTGCCTTGTCACAACCATAGATAGGAACTCAGGTACAATCCCTAGAAATCACGATGAGATTACATGTAATGGCCATTCAAGATGTGACATTGTGGGTATAGCAAAGTCACTCCCAGTTACAGAGCCTCTTCTTGGAATTGCAGAGTTTGAAGAAAGAAAAGGAGACCAAACTAGAGGTGCATGCAGAATTCTAGTGTCTGAAGTGTAAGAGTTAGGGACACGATAAAGACCATTGTCCTATATTTGTGAATTATATTACAGGAGGGGAACCAATGCCCATAAAGCCGGAGGCCCTAGCAGGGCAGAGCGTGGGGGCTGTGCTATGTTGTGTTATTTGTTAGGTTGTTAGAAATCATGCAACAGATAATTGTCATTTGCTTCAAAAGTTTGTTCAGACACCACAATAGTTGTTCTATGACTTTCCTAAATATGTGGGCCATGATGAGCACCACTTTCACAGCTATGAATTGATGATGGAGAGAACGGCTATGTACCAGATATAAGCAGCGACTCGGCCTCCAGATCAAGGTGCTGGAGGAGTTCATGGAGGTTATCAAGGAAGAGGATGAGGTTGCAGAGGAGGAGGACCTGCTAGAGGTCATGGACATGTTATCTTCTATACCTGTGGAACACGAGGGAACTACACATAGGAGTGTTAGAATCAGACATGTTTGTCATGTCAATACTGCAGCCAGTTTGACCATACTATAGAAGAATGCCTGGTGTTGCTAGCTAAGATGCAGGAGAAGAAGGCACAACCTCAGCAACCTACGCAGAACTTACAAATGATGAGAGCTCAGCTCTACGAGGAAGATCATAATGTGAATATAGTGCTGAGGAGTGGAATAACGATTGGCGATGATAAAGGAAAAAAACCTAAGGAGAATGGATGGGTCCGCAAAGCCCCAAAAAAGGAGGTTGGTTTTGATCTAAAGCGTGGTAAGGAAGCTTTAATGGAAGCCAAAAAGAGCTTCATTGAGGCCTCCATATTGGGAAGCCAAAACAAAGTGGAAGAAATGAGAAAGCCTATAGAGGTTGATCCATCTATCCTTAAAATGTTCTTGGAGACCTAGAAGAAACTAATGGGCGATAGAAAATATGTGAAAGGCCTACATGAGTTAATAAAAAAATGTGTCAGCAAGGAGAATGTCCTGCATGGACAGTGCATAGTTAGAAAAATTGGTAAACATAAGGCAAGAATAGGGCACGAGATGAGGCTCACCGCACAGATAGGAGAATATGAGAGTGACAAGGTCATTTTGGATCTGGGGTCTGATGCGAACAGTTTTCCTAAACAGACATGGGAATGTATGGGGAGAAATGTGCTGCACTGGTCTCCGATTATGCTCAAAATGGCAAACCATCAAAAGATTATCCCTATGGGATGATTATCTGGAGTAACTGTTGATCTCGAAGGTGCCAGCATGATGGTTGATTTTGAGGTAACAAAAATCATTGATTATAGTAATCCATACCCTACGCCCCTAGGAATTGAGTGGGCCATTAAATGAATGGGGTCATCAATTTTAAGAAGAGGACAATGTTGTTTGGGAGAAAATCACTTCAGGTTGTAGTGCCATCGGACCCTACAGAAGGGCCATGCTACAATGAACGAGTCTGCGAGTATGAAGAAAGTGAATATGAACTGGATCAGATCTACAAAATAATAGCACGAGACCAGTACTAGATCAATTCGATGAAATATGAGTGAATTTCATGGGACCAAGAGAGTTCATGCACCTCTGATTCAGATGAAGAGTTGGAGCATTGGAAGAATTGGTTGCATGAAGATCTACACTATGTTGTAACATGATGACTAAATCACTACACCATGTTTCATCATAGGTAAGGAAATTACCTTATTATGATGGTTTAACTGAAGTGGATAATTTTTTGGATGCATTTGAGTGTGAAGTCCCTGAGAATCACCCCTTCCAAGTGTTAGATTTGGCATTGCGTGCTATGCCCGCATGATGGTGGGGTATGCACAAGGATAGCTTTGACAAATGGAGGGATTACAGAAGAATGATGAGGTTACAGTTTAGGCGTCCTAATACTAGAATGACTGAGAAATATGATGGGAGGGATTATCCGTGTGATCACCTAGAGAAATGGACTAAAGCTTATGGAATGGAGCCACAGCTGGAGTGGGTACACTTATTCTGCCATACTTTTGACACAATCCCTATGAACAGGTATTTAGAAATAAAGCTCCACCATTGCACCATGGAGTGGGATATATTGAGAGAAGGATTCTTGTTAAGCATCAGCTTTGAGAACAGCTTCTTGAACATTGATGAAGTGCTACAAGAAATCAAGGCGATTATCTTCAGAACGCTGCAAGAACCTTTGGAATGGGTCCAACCAGATTGGAGCACCCATCTGCCCCATGCACTAGATTGTTATAATGTGACCACTGAAGAGGAGGATGATGACCCAAGAAATACTAATATTCCATAGGTAGAGGAGCATCACGAAGTCGAAGGTCCACAAATAGAGAACTCAGACATCACCATGCCATTGACGATAAAGCAAGTCAACATTGGTAGTGAAGCAGAACCAAGGTTTGCAAAGATTGGAGATTATTGGGATGATGCCACTACGAATAAGTCATTGAGTTACTCCATGAATACCAAGATATTTTTCCTACCAAGTTTTCAAATGTGAAGGGCATAATAGGTGATTTGGGCAGTATGAAGATTACTCTGAAGCTGGATGTGAATTCTATTAAGTAGAGGTTGTATCCTCTTATTCCCAAATAAAAGGAAAAGGTTCATCAAGAGTTGGATAAGATGCTGGAGGTGGGAATCATAGAACCCATGGAGGAATCTGACTAGGTAAGCCTGATGGTGGTTCAGGAGAAGAAATAGAAGGGTGAAATAAGGATTTACATAGATCTAAGGAAGCTTAAAGATGCCTATTTCCATGACCCATTCCTAACATCGTCTATAGAAGAAGCATTATACAAGGTTGGAGGGCAGGAATCCTACTCATTCACTGATGGATTTTCTTGGTACCATCAGATCAACATCGTGCCAGAGGATAGGAGAAAAACAAGCTTCATGATAGAATGGGGTTGTTTCCAGTATACTATGACACTGTTTGGACTCAAGAATGCCCCTGTGATATTCTCTCGCGTAGTTATAACAACATTTAAGGAATTCATTCATAAGTTCTTGGAAGTATAATTTGACGATTGGACATAGTTCGGATCAGTAAACTGCCATGTAGAAAGTCTATGCCTGATGTTGGATACGTGTCGCAGATACCATATTGCGCGAAATCTGAAGAAATGATCATTTTGTGTTCCATTTGGGTTTTGGTAGGTCATGTGGTATGCAAGAAAGGATTGATGGTGGATTCTGCAAAGATTGCAGTGATTGTAAATTTGGAGGTCCCAAGGAGTGTTAAGTAGCTACGCATGATGCTAGGAAATATAGGATATTACAGGAAGTTCATCAAGGCTTATGCTCGTATTACCGTGCCCATCGAGAAACTACTAAAGAAGGATGCCACATTCTATTGGGATGAAGAAGTTCATTGTAGTTTGGATGTATTAAATGAGAAGATGGTCATCGCGCCGATATTGGTCTTCCCTGATTGGAAGAAGGAATTCCATGTACACATCAATGCCTCTTGCATTGCATTCGGTGCAATGCTAACACAAGCCAGTGACGGAGAAATGGACCATTCTATAGCCTTCATGAGTAGGAAATTATCGAAGGCTGAGAAGAATTACTCAATGACAGAGCACGAAGGGTTGGCTATGGTGTACGTGCTTCAAAAGTTCAGGCACTATCTATTGGGCAGGCATTTCAAAATGTACAGAGAACATTAGGCCTTGAAATACCTCATCAATAAGCCTATGTTGGGGGGGAAGATCTGCAAATGGCTGCTACTATTCCAGGAGTATGACTTTGAAGTAATTGTGAAGCCAGATGAGGTTAAATGTAGGACCTTATCATCTATCGTGAATCAAAATAGGGAGGAGCCTACTAATTTGGAGGAAGGGTTTCTAGATGTGCAACTCTTCATGGTATGTGTAGCAGATAATCATTTTTCGAACATCATCCAATTTTTTATTACGGGGACAACACTAAAAGGGTATACAAGTTATAAAAAGAAGGAATTATTAGTGTGCACAACAAACTTTTCAATAATTGTGGGACATATTTATAAGGTGGATGCATAAGAGATATTGCGAAGATATGTGTTGGATTTTGAGAGGGATAACTCTCTTACTGAAGCTGAAGGAGGGGCTGCAGGAGGACATTATGTAGGAAAGGTGACTGCGTAGAATATTTTGCACGTAGGTTTATGGTGGCCTACATTGTATAAAGATTCCAAAGCATATTGTAGGGCATGCGATGCATGTTAGAGAACCAGTATACCATCGTCGAGGGACAAGCTGCCACAAAATACTCAAGTATATTTTCAACCATTTGAAAAATGGCCAATTGATTTAATTGGGCCAGTTCAGCCCCGAGGAAAAAAATTGGTGCACGCTATGTCATCACCGGCACAGAGTATCGAACCAAATGGGGAGAGGCACAACTTATTAAGGATTTTACAGGGGTTAAAACAACAAATTTTTTGTTTGAGTATGTTTTAACTAGATTTGGCTGCCTGAAGGTGTTCATGAGTGCTCGAGTTACGCACTTCCTAAATGAGATGATCAACATGTTAATGAAATAATTACAAGTCTACCATCAGAAGAGCACTCTGTTTCATCCATAGGCTAATGGACTAGTTGAGGCCTTTAATAATATTTTGGACAATGTGCTGACAAATATTTGCAATGCGTAGTGGACTGACTAGGATGTGCACGTACCTGTAGTGCTATTTTCTTACAAGACTACTTGTAAAACGTTAATAGGCTAGACACCTTTTAGATTGGTATATGGTATAGAAGCTCTAATTTTGATAGAATACATTGTGCATAGTCTACGCATAGCGACACTAATGAATATGGCGTATTGTGAGGCCTTAGAGAAATGGCTCGTGCAATTGATGGAGTTCAAAGAGGATATATTTTTGATTGGATTTCATATGTAAGTACAGAAGGAATGTGAAAAAGAATGGCACAATTGACACATAAAGCTTCACAAATTCAAGGTAAATGATATGGTTTTGTTATATGATAGTAAATTTACTAAGTCCTTTGGGAAATTTTAGATTCATTAGCTAGGACCATATATTATCAAATATATTATAGATGGAGGCACAATTCAGCTTGTGAAGCAGAATGGAGATCCTTTTCTGGGAAGAGTGAATGGAAGATGATTGAAGCTATATACAGGGGATCCTACAAAATGACTATATGGCGGAAGGACAGTCTTAGTGCTATGGGTAGTTGAAAGGTAGCGTGGGGCTATAAACTACATTGCCATGCTCGGAGGACTATGCAGCAGGTGGGCTAGGTGGAAAATGGAGGAGATTAAACATATGGAGCTGCATGCAGGGAGTTGTGCCACGGAGGGAGGTGCCACGCAGTGCAGCCAAAAAGTGATCGATGGAGTCACTGTTCATGACTTGATAGCCAGAAGATGGTTAAGAGGAGTAAGCTCATGGCATTTAAGGCAAAAATATTTGAAGATCTGCCTCTAAAGTAGCATTAATTGTCAAAGTTTGGGGGGAATGGTTGTGTTTATGTGAAAACTAGTGTCTTGTCAAATGACCAGCCCTCTAGGTTTGGCAGCTACCCTAGAAACAATAGTTTAAAGCAATTCAATGATTTCTTCTATGCAGAACAGATAAGAAAAAGATAATGGAACCAACCTGGTACTTCTGCTTAATCCCTTGCTTGATCTCTCTCCCCCTTGACAGAACTTGCAACTCCTCCTCGTACTTAACCCGCTTGAAGAGTACCTGAAAAAATACAATAACAAATATCTGTCAAAGCATCATGATCTATTACAACATAAACATTATAGAACCAGATATATAATGAACAAATGATAGCATTCACAAATGATAACATCCACAATTGCACAATCATATGGAAGAAAACTTAAAGAACTTTATTAAATAGAAGGGAGAATTTCAACCCAGTCATCTGATCCAGCATCATCCTCCCAGCTTCAATCCATCTTTACCTCATGAAATAGCGAGATCACACCAACAATACAATGCTCCTTCCTTAATTACAAACTATCAACACTTCCTTGCAATTCACAATATTCCAGCCTCCAGATCTCTTATATGAGGGATCCATCTATAGATGTGTGCAAGGGTGTGAATCATCTCTAGGGTTTGATTAGTGTCATTCCACTTGTTACAATTGGTTCCACATGGAGATTTCTTGGATATTTTACTCATCCCTGGGCGAATTCAGAGAGGCAAGTGGCACAAGAGGAGTTTCTAGAAGATTGCATGAGCAACCACATAGAAAACTATCTCAGACATTTTCCCATCCTCGCCCATCGCACCCTATAGAAGGCCTAATCAGTATGCATCACACCCTGGCTGTGTACCACTCAGTATGGTTCAGTTTAGGTCATTTTTGGGTGGTTTCTCAGGTGGAAATTTTGGGGAATGATGTAATAAGATGACTATGTTCTTTTAGGATATGAAACGACTCTTTTAGGGGTTGGTGAGCCTTAGTTTATCGACATATAAGTTTTGGGTTGATGTGCCCAAATATGTCTATAACAGTTTCCCCGTAAAGCATGAAGTTGTAAATATTGATGTCAGGTGAAATGCTTTATCATGAGGATCTGAGGTTTCAAATAGGAAGGTGACCTGTGTAAGTTACAATACAATACATAATCATAATATAAATTTCATGATCTAGCTAAGGTAGGCATTACCATGCTCAACTTTATAAATTCAATTCCTGTACATAGATCAGATAGTCGTCTATAGATGTAGACTGGTGATTCTTTAGAGGTAGAGTCATCATCCATGGTTCGGATGACCATCTATGCAACGCCTTTATACGTTTGATGTTCTTATATCCCTGAATATATCGCAAGCCAGATGGATGAAACTAGATCAGGTGTCTTCAAAGTCGTTCGATCTTTGCTTGATGTACAAGTCAATCCATGTGAAGAGATGTTCTGGAGTCGAACATGGAAAGACATCGCCTGATTACCAGCAAATAATGTGAGTTGTTAATAGACACGAGAGGAATCACTGATAATGATAATGATGCTCAAGGTACTACAGTACAATTCACGTGGTGTGAATATATGATCTGATGTTGAACACCATGTAAAATCTTTCAGTTGAAGGCCATTGATGTCAACCTGTCGCCAAAAGTGAGAAACTTTCCATTGATGTATGCAAGCTTCAAAGCACTGAAAGGGGTGTTTCAAAGTCAACTTCTTGGATAATAAGTTGATGTAGACATGAAGCGACTCATCATAGGAGGGCCTTGATGTATCCCACATCTACAACATGAAACAAAGCAAATGATTTCTGGAGGTGAAAACAAACTGATGACACAAGGTTTAGGAATGGCGGTCATGAAGAAATGAAGGTTAGAGGTATTGCAGTGGATGAGACATATTGCAGTGGATGAGACATTAACTGGATTGTGGTTTCTCAACTGAATGAATTCTCTTGAACATGTCGGCAACACTGATATGGATTGGTAACATTAACCCCAAAAGATGGATGGTGTGAACCAATGGCGAGATGACTGGTGAACAGAATAACCCAACCCGACTCAATAATGGTGATGGAGTGAAAGTGTCATGTTCAAGAGCGGGCTGCTATCATAAATTCTTCAAGTTTTTTCCCTTTTTCCCCAGTCATTGCTGAACAGTACCTCTTTATTTTTTTCAATATTGAGGAGGATAACATATGCTTGTTCTATAATTTGCCATTCGGGCAAACTTGTCGTTATGTTTTACGAGTCTAGCGACAGTGAAACTCGGCCTCATTTAGAATGGACAAGTTTGTCAGTATTGTTTTAACAAGTTTAACAACAAGGATAACTCGGTCCTTTTCATGTTTAGAGAGTTTGAAAAGGGATGAAAAGAAAACTCCATAAGTTCTTTTTTGTAAAATAATCCCTCAAGTCTGAAAGAGGATAAAATAATACAAAAGGGATGACTTTTCTAATCACTTTAATGAGCCAAAAAAGACAAGTGCTCAACCTTTTCATGAGATAATCCCTCGAGTTTGAAAAAGTATAAAATTATATAGGAAGGATGACATTTTCAATCACTTTAACGAGCTGGAAAGGTCGGAAGTTGACAATCTTTTCATATTTGACAAGTCTGAAAAGGGTTTAAAGGAGACTCAATTTTGAGGAACGAGTGGTGTCTAGGGTAGCAACTGCTTTCACTGAATTTGGAACTTCTCAAAACATGGTGAATTCTATGAAGAGGCTGGCTAATAAGACCAATCATCGCAACTGTCCCTCAAAAAGGGTAAAACAACCAAGTGAGAGCGTATGATCGACCAAAGGGATGGAGGTGATGGGAGGTACACAACCAAGGCTCAAAAGGCTAATAGAATGGCAATCACAGAGGTTAATTTTTGAAGGTGGGTTCATTTTTTGACAAGTTTGAACCATGGGGGAACTATGCTTTGATTCAGTTTCATTTTTATACAAGCTTTGAAATGAACAAAAATAAAAATTGAAAATGAGATTGAAAAATGGGTTCATTTTTTGACAAGCTTGAACCATGGGGGAACTATGCTTGAAAAAAGGAGGTGCATGCCACTAGCATGACGAAAGAGAGAGTCTCTTATAACCAGATGGAAGTCACTACGGTGAAGCAGGATGGCTTCATCTAGAATAGACAAAGGTGAATGGTGTGACAGACCTGTGTGATAGACCAATCACATGACCTACAAGGAAACTTATCTTTACAACTAGGTGCATGCCCCCTAAGCTTCATTACATTCACTAGACTATTAATGGAAATCAGGTGGATGGAATGAAGGTTGAAGAGATGTCGCTAATGTAAACAGACCATTTAGGAATGATGATTGACTTGGAGCTATGTTTGTATCGAGAAATGAAAGCTGGTCAACAGTGGCTATCCTGCCTTGATGTGGGAAACACATCACACAAAAGAGTGTTGAAACAATAGCTTCCATGTTATAAACATAGTCACGTCCAAGGAGTAAATTTTAATCTAACAGTCCTCGGACTATCATCACATTCAGATGAATCGTTTTCTTTCCCAAAGTGATCAATAACCTAGGAAGGATCCCTAACAGTAGACTAGTTCCTTTGTTAAAGCCTAACAGATTCTGTGTAATAGACATAAGTGATGGAAAAAGGAGTTCTTTCCAAACAGTTGAGGAAAGGATACTCAGTGATGCACCTTCATCTATGATAGTGCCAGACATGATCATTTTACAAACTTATACTATGATCCAGAAAGGTACATAAGAAGGAAGGTGGGATCTTGCTAGCCGATTCCAATCAAATGAAGTGACTAGACTACTTGGAAGGGGTACCGAATAAATGGGTGAATTAACTCATTGAGTTACGAGAACTAGGGGTTTTCATCCTGTCGTGAAGGAACGGGTGGATTTCCCCCAAGTTCATTGGAATCTAAAGTAACAAAAAGAATTTGAATGGTATCATTCTTGCTCTCTTCGGGAAGGGTAAGATTATCTGAAGGTGAAGTTGGGTCAACTGTCACCTCAACCTGTTGACTTTGGTCGGGTATAGACTCATAAGATTCACTTTCAGAGAGAGTGGTTTTGACTAATGGTTGATTAAGTCAGCTGGGTTTTCAACTAGTAACGGACTTGGGGAGAGTTTCCGTTAGCTAGATGGAAGTCGTTGCGGTGAAGCAAAATGGTTATCCAACACTCTTTTGGCTTCATCCAAAAAGGGACAAAGGTGAAGGGCATGGTTCCCTTCACATAACCTACATGGAAACCTAAACTATCTCCTCTGTCCATGAACTTTACTATCACTAGTTGAAGGTTTGTTACCAACATGATCTCTAGAAGTTGATGACACAAGATGGTGTGAACAGGGAGACCATTCTTTCAAGGTCTGAGGAAAGCAAGGACAGTCTCGATGAAAATGGTCACCCACACAAATTATGCATGGGAATTTGGATTTTAGAATTTTAGTGTGCACATTTTCACCGGATAATGCATTCATTGCAATGGTTTCTTGGTTGTCCCTTTGTTGAATTAGCTTCTTCTTCTTCTCCTTCCCTTTCTTCTTCTTCTTAGCCACCTGGTTACTAGCATCACTACTTTCACCAAGTGAAGAGGAAGAAGGGGAGGGAGAAACAAATGAAGAAGAAGGAAAAGGGTCAACTTCAGTATCAACTGGAGGTTGATTCGATTATGGAGGAATCACGACATTTTGAACCATAAAGGTTGAAAACAGCCATACTGGCAAGCCTATGGTAATTCTCGGAAGGGACAATGTAGCCATGTAAGGAGCACCAATATTTCCGTAAGAGGAAAGAGGATTACGATTCCCCTCAAAAGGGATTCCTTGATCAGTGAACTCTGGATTCGTTGCCATATGTCTCAACTTAAGCTCAACTAAGGGACATGGATGCTATTCCAAATTCAATTAATTTTAATGATGCTTTGACACAACTTTGCTTTTTCAGTTTTTAAGAGTTGAGAAAAAGCTAAAGATGACTCTAGTATCCTTCAATTTTTAATGAGCCTAAAGTGGCAAGTATTCAGATGGACCTTTTCTTTTAAAAATTTGAAAAAGAATGAAAGTGACTACTTTGGAAAATCTACGCAGAGGGATTACCAAACCAATCGCAAAACTGCAATATACACCTTGGTGATAAATTAAAGAGAAATTACCAAGGACTTATGTACGGTAGTCAATCTTCTCGAATGTTGTGTTCAGTGAATTGCAATCAATAAGGCGATAGACTCAGCTTCCTATGGATAAAGGATATAAGCCTGTTGTGGTCTCCCAATATATATGTGACGATATGGGGAGCACAAGTTCATGCTAGTACTTGTCGTATCGAGGAGGAGGAATCACCCAACCTTGAATGAAAAGGATAGCCAGTAGTTTTAATAACCTTCTTGGAGAGTACCTGAACAAATACAGTAACAAAGAACTGTCAAAGCATCATGATCTATTACAACATAAACATTACAAAATTAGATATATAATGAACAAATGATAACATTCACAAATGAAACATTCACAATTGCACAATCATATGGAAGAAAACTTGAAGAACTTTATTAAATAGAAGGGAGAATTACAACCCAGTCATATGATCCAGCATCATCCTCCCAGCTTCAATCCCTCTTCACCTCATGAAATAGAAAGATCACACAAACAATACAATCCTCCTTCCTCAATTACAAACTATGAACACTTCCTTGCAATTCACAATATTCCAGCTTCTAGATCTCTTAGATGAGGGGTCTATTTATAGATGTGTGCAAGGGTGTGAGTCATCTCTGGGGTTTGATTAGTGTCATTCCACTTGTTACAATTGGTTCCACTTGGAGATTTCTTGGATCTCTTACTCATCCCTAGGTGAATTCAGAGAGGCAAGTGGCACAAGAGGAGTTTCTAGAAGATTCCATGAACAACCACTTAGCAAACTGTCTCGGACATTTGTCCATCCTCACCCATTGCACCCTATGGAATGCCTAATCAGTATGCATCGCACCCTAGTAGTGTACCACTCAGTATGGTTCAGTTTAGGCCATTTCTAGGTGGTTTCTTAGGTGGAACTTTTGGGGAATGATGTAATCAGATCACTATGTTCTTTTAGGGTATGAAATGACTCTTTTAGGGGTTGATGAGCCTTAGTTTATTGACATATAAGTTTGGGGTTGATGTGCCAAAATATGTCTATAACATGTTGGATTTGAATTCAAAACCCCTATAAATTTAGCATGCTAGCCCAACAAAGAACACTTTTCACCTTTAGATTTTTTATTGAAATTTGTTGTTTGCTGATGAGCTTAGAATTTTGGGAGGAATTATTCACCCACATAGACATTTCTCTGGAAGCCTATGAGATGTTTATGGAGAGGATGAATGCCTAAGTATATCCCTCCAAGAAAGGGAAGGTGAAGATCACTAAACACCCAGACTCGAACAAATTCACCATCTCCATGCCCCTACTACTTGAAAAGGTGCCCTTTGAAGGTCTGTGGCTCATGCAGGTCCTTCAATTGAAGATGGAGGGTTGGGACCTTGCGAATGATGCTCAGTTCTCTCACTTAGTGACTAATAAATACATGAAGAGAGTTTACTATGAAGAAACAGGTGTTACTACGCTGGAAGCAGAGGAATGGGTCTACGATGTTGAGTAATAATGATTGCTCAACTTGCTTGGGTGCCACATTACCATCGGACCCCCATTAACACAATTTGCGTACGTTAGTTGCTCACATTCTTGCATGATAGGTGTTTATGGCTAGGAATGCCTATCCCCATCACTGACATGGTGATTCACAAGATTATGCACCTACCTCATGAAGGCCCAAACTCGGACAAGGAGTTTGGCGAAAAAATGGCGGAAAAGGACCTTGCAGAGAGAATGAAGAAAGAGTTTGAACTTGTGAAAAAGTCACGCGGGTATTCCATTTTTTCCATCCCAAACCCTGTAGTTCAATTGGCCGCACAGATATGTTCTAGAAAAGGCAATGAGGAAATGTCACACAGATGAAGTTTTGGTGCCTGTAGTGTCTCTAGCGACTCAGTGCATGAAAGGTGTGCTGTTCAATTCGTCCAGGTACCTATGCGAATAATTCCTCATGAATTTCCGCAAGGCCCAAGATGAAACCAAGTCATTTCTTTATGCTTGGTTGCTACTCTCCATTGTGTTGGTTGCATGGGAATTTTCGGAGGGTAGCCACTTTCCTCTGCTGGAAGAAGGATTACCAGAAGCAGCATAGTTTGCATTGCTATGGGCTACAAAGGACCCCGCACGATTCTTATAGACAAATATTTTTTGGGTCTTGATGGAAGCAATTCTTTTCATGGTAGTTAACCAGCACCCAAAGTTGTCCCCAACCTTGTACACACAAATGTCAGCCTATGCAGTGCTCAAGGCTGACTTCCACCGAGTATACATCCTATTAGTGTCAATCTTTGTAGCCTTCCTCTAGTGATCAAATATGCTCTTAAAAAATGATTTTAAGGTGTCAAGGTCAAATTTTGTCATTTCAGGGAGTCTTCAAGCAAAATTTGGTCACTAGGTATTAGGTCTATGGTTTGTTTTTGCCCTTGTCAAAGTTGTCCAAATGTCATTCTGTGTCACCATTCAGCTAAGTGTACAATCATTCAATGGGTTGTCATCATCATGTCAAGTTCTACTGGGTCATTTGACAACTTTTTCATGTTTCAGTTGCACCTCAGTAAAGTTCATTTCCCTCTCCTAGGGTTTCGAAGGAAATTTCTCTTGGATGGCCAAATCATCAGCAAAACTTGTATCCTGGTGTTCATACACCTTCCCCTATCCATAATGTACCCTATTAAACACTTTCCATCACTAAAATCCCCCAAATTCCTCATTTTCCCACAAACCCTAGTTTCTTGCTACAACTTGGCAATTTTCTAGGTTAGGCCTATGTTTTGCCCTTTTGGACCCCTTCCCCTCACTCAATTTCTGAAATTCCAATTTCCCCTACTCCCTAACATCCCTCCCTACTTCTCCAAATTCCTCAAGAATTTAGAAGTCCCCTAACCACTTCATTTCACTTCATTTCGACAAGTCCCCTGTTCCACACATCGGGATAGGTTTTACTCCAATGATGTTTCTGAGCAATAAAAGATGAATTTGAGAAAAATGAGAGAGATTTTTGTCCACAACAAGCCAAGGAGGAACAACCTCCTTCACGCTTTACACAGGTTTCATGGTTTTGGAGAAATGTCAAAAATATAGTTGCCTCGGGAGAATTGAATGCACCTCTGAAGTGACCTTTAGAAAATCAAGTTTCCTCCTAGCTTGTTTAGCCAAATGACTTCTGTCATGAGTCAAATGATAACTAGACAGAAGAGCTTTCTAATGAGCTATCATGAGGTCAATTTGGAGTTGAGGAACACCTTCAAAAGTTTACTGAAACAACACTTTGCCTTGAGGTAGCCTCATTTGGAACATTTTGACCAGTCTTGGGAGATTTGACTTTTGACAGGGTAATAAACTCCAAATTGAAAAATTCCAATTGGGTTGGAAAGTAGACTCGAATACCTTTACAACAAGCTATCTTGCACCCAATTTTGACACTAAAAAGGCCTCCAAAAGTCTCCTGCGAAAAGGCACTATGCACAGGCTCAATGCGCCGCGCCTCAAGCCCAGTGCGCCGCGCCTTCCCTATGCGTCGCACCTGTGTATTTTTGCACTAAGAAATGAAGCTCTGTGTGCCACGCATTCCCTATGCATCGTGTCAGTTGCCCAATGTGTCGCACCACCAAAAATTTCACAAACTTGCTCCAAATCACTCAAAATGCGTGGGTCTTCACTTGTACAAGTAAGATGGGTTTCCATCATTGCTTTTCCTCCAAGATTAGTGCTTGTTTGATGGTCGGTGTCTTATGGTGTTGGATAGAAAAATCAAACCCTACCAAGGAAAATGGTGTTAGGGTTTTGTATTAACTATTTGGATGCCAAGTTACTACTCCCACCTCACATTCCCTTGCTCCATTTTTTCCTCGAGTTCCCTATTTCCTAAAGTCACCCACTCTTATATTCATTAGTTTCATATCCCATACCCCCAATTCCTATTTTACAAAGTGCCAAACCAAAACCCTAGTCCACATACTATACCCTATCCCAACATTCCCTCATATCCCAAGTTACTCATTCCTAATTCCCACTATCCCTATCCCTAAAGTCATTTCATTCCTTATCATTCATGTTAGTTGTAAAATTCCCAAAACCTCAAATTTTCTAAACAGCCAAGTAACTGTCCATTGTTCCTACATTTGTCAAAATTCCAGAGGGAAAACATCACTTAACAAGACCCCACTATCCACACTGCCCTATTTCCCACAGTCCCTCCCACATTTGGAAATTGCACCAAACTCTCATTCTTCATCTCATTGGAAGCCAAATACACTTTGAAACACCATAAAGGCGGACAAACAGTGACTTTACAACTAAAACTGCATGCATCAGGAGGACATTGGAACAGCGTAAAAGGCAAGATCGGATCCAAATATTGGCCTAAGCTTCTTTGGTTGAGCATGGCACTTGATAAGGGACCTTCAGCCCAAATTTCAAGGAATTTGGAAAAAAATTTGTCAATTTTGAAATTTTTGGCTTTAAAAACAGGTTTTTCAGTCCTACGCGTAGCGCCACTTGGCGCGCACTTATAATTGGGATATCTGTAGGAGGAAAACTTTACATTTTGGTATTTTTCATCAAAATGTATGTATGATCATGGATTACCTAAGGATTTCATCAAGTTCTGGGTTGCCTAGAGGGTCATAAACACCCTAAAAATGACCTCACTGCCACTATTTTGACACACAGAAAGCAGTCTTGGGAGATTTAGGTTTTGGAGGGGCCAATAAAATCCAAATCCAGAAATTCCACTTCAGTTGGAAAGTAGATAGGTAAGGATTTCCAAAAAGCACACTTGAGCTCAATTTGGACTTCAGAAAGTGCCCTAAAATCAACTCCAAAGTGGCGTGACGCACACAGATTTTGGCGTAGCACACAAAGAATTTTGGCCTGTTTTTCACTGTTCAGCTCAGAAATTTGCCCAGTTTTGACCACTTTTGCTTCTTGATGCTAATATTGACTTTCCATGATGCAATTTAATAAATATGATGTAATTTTGGCACATTTTTAATTTTTCTAGAGGATTCACTCGTTAAAAGGTGAAAATTAAATGAATGAATCAGTTTCCTAACATATAGGGGTAAGTTGTTTGACTACCTAGATTTCAGTTCCTTGTTTAGAATTAGTTAAAACAGCTCCTAGAATCACGAGCTCGACCCCTAGAGGCAAGGGAGGAGGTTGGGCTAGCCTATATGATGTAATTTCAAAGTCATTTTCATGGTTGGAAACTTGGGATTGCTTTGGCATACTATTGTACATATTTTCTCTTTATTTTTGGCTAAGGAAAGACCAAGGTTTTGTAGCACTATTTGGGATCCATGTGGCTTTATGTTTTGATGGTGTGCTTATTTCAGTAATTGTAAGTTATTATGTGTATCATTTTCCTTCTCTCATCTTCTGCAATTGAACAAATGAAGTGTTAAGGTAGAATCCATAGATTGTTATGCTCTGCCTTTAAGTTTGTTTGATTTTCCATGTTTTCATATGTTTAAGGAGAATCCATGAAAGCTTCTTGCTCTCCTTAACTCCTCACCAATCTCATCTACCCATTCATTCCCTTTAAAAGCATCAAGATGATCACCTACCTTTCCCCAAATAGACCTCTACAAAAACTATGCCTCAATCCCCAAGCCGAAATTTGCCTTTCCTTATTTCAACACAAAAACTCCTAACAACTCAAATCAAACCTTTGTACTGCATATGTAGCCTAAAATTAGCTTTTTTTTTAGTCATCTCGAGCCTCATCGATTATCTCTACCGAGATTGACCTGGAGAGAGCCCTCTCTTGTCCTTGTAGGGCTAGCTACGAGGCTGAGCGTGGTTTGATGCTGACCTAGAACCTTGCCTTTTCAGCCTGAGGCAAATCTAGGCTTTAACATAGTGACGACTCCATTGGGGAAGAAAATGGTTTGCTTGTTGATGTCATTTTATTTATGAGCTACAGATGGAGCCTAAAGTCACGCAGGAAACCTTCAAAACGTTGTTGCTTTGCATCAGCGAAGTAGATAAACGTTGCTTCAATCAATCTCCGGTCTAGCTTGTGAATGTGACACTTGACTTGTAGCTTGTCTTTCCCCAGTACATGTATCAAGATCAGATTTGATTGTTGATGGTGGACAACGATCAAACACAACAAGGCTGAAATCATTCACCTGGTGACTCGAGTGTCGAACAATCCCAAGGTTTAGACATTTTATGGCAACTCTACTCTTCAAAAACCAGTAGCCTAAAGAATCTCTTGGTGAATTCATTGTTATCAAAATGGATTGGCTTGCTTGACGATATGCTCCCATGAGCCGAGATCACATTCCAAGCTTTCCAAATAAAATTCCGAAGGTATATTGGTCAAGGAATTTGCCTACGTTTAAAGATGATTATAGAAAGGATGTTTCTTTACATCTGATTAGATTTCACATGCATATTCGCAAGTTGAAGGTTGATTTTCCTGAAGATTGTTTGATGAAGATATTCCTAGCCACTCAGGAAGGTAAAGCCAAATCTTGGTATGAAAGTTTGCCGCCTGCTTGTATTTATTGTTTAAAGGATTTTCATGCAATGTTCATTGAAAGATACAAAGAATCTTATCCTTCATTAAATTTAGTTCAGAACTATTGCAAACATGCTTATATTTTTATTGAAAGCCTTGAGAAATATTATGAAGATGATAATTTCATGGATGATGAGATCATGGTAGCCTTGTATGAAAATCCATTTCACCAACATAAAGAGAGCGATACTTATCAAGATCATCAGGAAAATTTGCAGCAGGATCAAGATATTAGCACAATGGGAACTAATGAAAGAGAAAGTTTCTTTTTAGATCTGTCCGTAGAAGAAGACAGCATGCAGGGAATTCAAGTTTCAATTTTAGAGTGTGATAACATTAAGTCAACCATTTCAGATCCAGATTCAGATTGTGATGACCAAGAATACCTTGTACTCAATCCCATGATGGAGAATTCTGTTGTTGAAATCATCTGGAATGAAGAAGACAGAGTTATGGATCCAAATGTTCTCATGTCATCAGACCAAAGCCTTCATGAGGAGGTAATCCAGTCAGTTAATGAGAAACAAAATGAGATGTTTGTTCAAGTAAGTGATAAATATTCTTGCAATAACTCAGTGGTAAATGATAATTTGGATAATTTGATTGCCATGTCATATGAAGATGATCAACAATGTTTTCAAATTTCAGAAAATCACGGAATTAAGGACTGCCATTCAGGTTTTTCATGTTTTAAAATGTTATTTCAAGAAGACAATACTTGCTTGAGCAAAAATGATAGCAAGCTAAACCCACCAAACCAAGAATCACACAAACCGATGCATATAGAATGCATCTCAGTATTTTCCCAAATCAAAATCTTAAGACCTGGAAAAGTCACACTCAATATATGCCCTTTAAATGTAATCAA
This sequence comes from Pinus taeda, assembly GCA_000404065.3. NCBI lineage: Eukaryota > Viridiplantae > Streptophyta > Pinopsida > Pinales > Pinaceae > Pinus > Pinus taeda. Next base: position 274,721 of record APFE030761408.1, on the reverse strand, counting down.
GACTGACATCCACACTTGCCACCAGCGCATATGGGATTATTAACCTTCAAGGTTTATTCAACATACAATTTCTCTATTCAAAAGTCGACTTTTCCCTTTTTCTTTAAATAAAGAAAATATAAGTTGAAATCCATGCCTCGCCTGTGCTTCGGATCGAATAATTAATTACAATGTAATCGGTCTCAATTTCAACAAATCACCTTCAATTATTGTGGAACCTCTATGGTTTCATTCGATTTTAAGAATCCTCAACAAACCAAATATTAAAACTGTCAATTACTTACCTTCTCCATTATCACAGTTATATCCCAGCAAATACGCACGTGCAAAGCGACTTGACCCCATGAAGGGCTCTACTTCATCTACTCCATTGCTAACATCATCTTGTTGATGTCCCGATACAGTTCCTCTTCTGAAGGTGAAAGCTATCTATCAAACATCGCCCAGAGACTGTACAAACTAGAAGTCCACTGGATGTATCTAAAACAATTTCTCGGCATGTATCATCACATACATGCACTCGTCCTGTCTTTTCACATAGGAAGGCATTACCAATTTGTGAGTAAGTGCCTGTCCTCATCAGCAATCCTCGACTATGGTTCAAATGGGTTATTCGATCAGCAACTGTTGTATCAAGAAGGAACATATCATCATTCACCTGTGAAGGAAGAGGAGTTTGACTTCGTTTGAAAGCCTGCATTTGAATGTAATACTCCTGAAACTCAGAAGGCGTAGTTAGAACCCATTCAACCGTATCATCTTCATCCTGCTAGATATATAGTCGTTTACATGCAGAACAACGGGGCTTTCCCTCCAATTTTAATATAGCCGATGTGATACCAATCGGCGATCGCTATGTAGAAATAATTTTATTTTTACAATTGTCGACAACAACCACGATGCTATGAGATATATATATATATATATTATATATATATATATTAATATATAATTATATAATAATATATATATATATCGTTTAACAATCGCTTTGATGCGATCTCAATTGGAAATCGTCGTTTCCCAGGATGAATGTCATTCAATTATCTCTAGTTCCACAACGCCGATGCAAAATCTCTAGACCCGGTGCACTTCAAACCTTAGATGTATTTAATTCACTCTGCTCCGAGAGATCTGTAAAGGCTTTTAGACTATTTCACTGAGTTAAAAACTCCCCCAATTCACTACTTAATAACCGAACCACAGACTAATGCATTTACAGCATCGATACTCATGCCCAATTCAGTGTAATTGATTTCGATTATTTAATCTGAAGTCCAGAGGGAATCTTCGCAAGATTCTCCTGCATCTCTTCATGGTTGCAGATATGGTTGTTCCTGAGCATGACAAATTCCTCCATGCTCGTCGGTGATTGTTGCAACAACCGCTATTTTCTTCTCGACTCGAACCACCGATGAGTCAGTCAATGAATGTATGAAAAGGATGGTAGAGGTGGGAAGAAAGAGATGGGCATTGAATGAAAATGCTCGCTATTGGTATTGGTATTGGTATGGCTATGCTCTGCCGAGATAGGTAGTATCACGTAGTAAATGAACAGAAACAGAGTGCTATGTATCCAATTGATGAGATCCGGTCGTAGTGATATCGTAACAGAAACAGAATGCTATGTAGTTGAAGAACAATAGCATATTATAATAGTAAAGCAGCCAGCCCTGCCAAACTCAAACACGGTAATGCCACATATATAATTGAAAATTCACATTCATTAACTCATACTCATAGAATTGATCTATACATATAACTTTGGAAAATAGTTTCATATAACCACACTAAAATCATTTACAGACTTTTGTCTTGGCCAGATATTCCAGATCGATGGCCTTTTTACAATCGCCGAAGGCTCCCAAGAGAAACCCTCACACTATTCCCCCCATCTTCACTCTCAATCTCACTAATCTATACCAATTGAATTGAACCAATTTTGGTTCATATCGCTTTAGTCACTCCACAAAATCCCCAAGTATCTCAACACCCCTATAATCTAGATTTTATCCCTAAAATTTTGAAACTAAATCTAACTTAGGCTCATAATTAGTTCTTAAATATCCCAAGTCTAATTTCTCTCATGTTTTCCAATTATTTGGAAACATTACAAATCCTCTCAAAATCTCATAAATATTTACATAATATTAATAATCTCTCAAAAACATGAAACCCCTAGATTTAAATAAAATACAAAGCATTTTCCCGAGTCTATGCTCCTGCATCAAACTCCCAAGGTAGAAAATGATCATGATCTCCAGATCATGCATTTTAAATCTTTGTCTTCCTGGATCCCACATTTTCTTTGCAAGTTATTATCAATTTTTTCTGTCGTATGCTGCTTTTCTCCAGGTCTCCATATCTTATGTTGTCTTGCTCCACTAGCTGCACTTTCACAACCTGTCTCCGTCTTCATTTTGTTGTTGCTACTGCTTCTCCTTGTTCCTGCTGATGTCTTCCTATGAGACACTTTCTACATGATTCTTCTTATTAATTCAATTTCCTTGTCCAATAAATGTTCAGGAAGCTGATTTTTTGCTGCCTGCTAAGCTAAGACGGCTTGCTCAGTTTTTACTCTCTCTATATGTACTGTCACTTGCTGACTTCTTGCTTCTATGCTTGTTTCCGTTCTTACTTTCTCATTTCTTACCGCCACCCAATCATCCATACCCTCTTGTCTTCTGGAACAGAAAACTTCTTCTTCCTTCATTTCACTGCTCAACTGAGTCAAATGTTCTGGAACAATACCTGCATTCACAAAACACTTGTTAGAATAAAAATCAGAAGGCATCAGTGCCTTGTCCTCCTTTGCCAGCACTTCAGTATGTTGTTCTTAATTCTACTCCACTATCAGCACATCAGTATGCTGATTCTTTTTACCCAAAGAATTCTCTGAAGAATTCTCAAGACCGTTAACCAGTCTTTCCTTCACACCATCTGTCTCGAAGATGTCTTTCTACTCTCGTTCACTATACTAAACTCTTTCGTCTGCTGTAACCTCTCTATCATACTTTGAATTTATCAACAAGTATTCCAACAATGCAATTTCATTGTAGCATTGCTGAAGCATAACATCACAATCACTTACAGTCCCTGCATTCATACGCAAACATTCAGTTTGAAAATCACAAAGTTCAACAGTCTCAGTTATTGGTTTATATACCAACTCTTCCAGCTGATCATTTTCTTCATTCACATGAACTTCCTCTTCAACAAAACCTGTAATCACATCACAATTGTCAGCTGTAAAAACACAAGATTTCACATTATCCAGCTGATCTGGATCTGCCCAATCGTTCAAGAAATCATTAATGATCTCCTCCTCTGTTTCATCAATGGAAACCTCCTCTTCCAACTCAGTTGCTCTGAGTTGCATACATATCAACTGTACATCTATCATCTGCTCGAACTTCTTCAGCTCTTGCATTAGCTGCATGTTTATCTGTTGATCTCTTTTCTGTTATAGCTTCTGCCACTTCACTTTCTTTCCCTTCAGTGGAAAGATCCATCCTCTATTCTGGTTTTCCTGCTCTTGCAGCCATTCTTCTAGTACCTGCAATTGTACCTTTATTACTGCAGTCTCTCTTTCTCGGACCTCATCAGTCATCTCACCTCTGTGGCATTCCTCTGAACCTCTTCTCTGATCCTCCATGATCATCTTCTGCATGAGTTTCTCACTCACCATGAGTTGCACTAGCCTCTACGACAACAATCTCCCTTGCTACCCCTTACCTCACCAAGCTCTCCTCACTCAGTCTTTTGTTAAGTATTGGTTCGCTACCTCTGGAACCTCTTGAGCACTTCTCTGCTCTCTCTAGGCTATCTCTTCAACTCACCTTCTTCTTCAAGACACTGCAATTGTCATCTTTATCCAGCCTTTAGCTGAATGCCAGGTTCAATGTCGTCATCTTCTCTGCAACCATAAACCTCAATCATAAATTTCAAATCAGAAAATCATCTCACCTACCTCATCTCGTCCTTCATTCGCCTCTGTAATTTCCTTCACTGTAATCATGTTCACTTGCAATTATGTATGTTTCATATCATATTTAAAACTCTGATCTTCCTTTCATCATTCATCATACAGTCAAAAATACATTTCAGTTCTCAAATAAATATTTCAACAGAGCATTCCAGCTCTGATACCAAAAATTATAGCGAGCTAAACCCGCCAAACCCAGAATCACACAAACCGATGCATATAGAATGCATCTCAGTATTTTCCCAAATCAAAATCTTAATACCTGGCAAAGTCACACTCAATATATGCCCCTTAAACGTAATCGAGACTCACATCCACACTTGCCACCAACGCATATGGGATTATTAAACTTCAAGGTTTATTCAACATACAGTTTCTCTATTCAAAAGTCAAATTTTCCCTTTTTCTTTAAATAAAGAAAATATAAGCTGAAATCCATGCCTGGCCTGTGCTTCGGATCGAAGAATTAATTACAATGTAATCGGTCTCAATTTCAAAAAATCGCCTTCAATTATTGTGGCACCTCTATGGTTTCATTTGATTTTAAGAATCCTCAACAAACCAAATATTAAAACTGTCAATTACTTACCTTCTCCATTATCACAGTTATATCCCAGCAAATACGCACGTGCAAAGCGACCTGACCCCATGAAGGGCTCTGCTTCATCTACTCCATTGCTAACATCATCTTGTTGATGTCCCAATACAGTTCCTCTTCTGAAGGTGAAAGCTATCTATCAAACATCGCCCAGAGACTGTACAAACTAGAAGTCCACTGGATGTATCTAAAACAATTTCTCGGCATGTATCATGACATACATGAAATCGTCCTGTCTTTTCACATAGGAAGGCATTACCAATTTGTGAGTAAGTGCCTATCCTTCCAGAGCATACATGCTTTGCTGTGAATTCATCAGCAATCCTCGACTATGCTTCAAATGGGTTATTCAATCAGCAACTGTTGTATCAAGAAGGAGCATATAATCATTCACCTATGAAGGAAGAGGAGTTTGACTTCGTTTGAAAGCCTGCATTTGAATGTATTACTCCCGAAACTCAGAAGGTGCAATTCAAACCCATTTAACCGTATCATCTTCATCCCACTAGATATATAGTCGTTTCCATGCAGAACAACGGGGCTTTCCCTCCAAATTTAATACAGCCGATGTGATACCAATCAACGATCGCTATGTAGAAATACTTTTATTTTCACAATTGTCGACAACTCCCACGATGCCATGATATATATATATATATATATAGATATTAATATATATTATATTATATATATATATATAGTATTATATATATATATATATATATATATATATATATATAATATACATATAGATATATATATATATATATAATATATTAATATATATATATAATATATAAATATAATTATATATTATATATATCGTTTAACAACCACTCTGATGTGATCTCAATTGGAAATCATCGTTTCCCAGGATGAATGTCATTCAATTATCGCCAATTCCACAGTGCCGATGCAAAATCTCCGGACCCGATGCACTTCAAACCTGAGATGTATTTAATTCACTCCGCTCCGAGAGATATGTAAAGTCTTTTAGACTATTTCACTGAGTTAAAAACTCCCTCAATTCACTACTTAATAACCGAACCATAGACTAATGCATTTACAACATCGATACTCATGCCCAATTCAGCGTAATTGATTTCGATTATTTAATCTAAAGTCCAGAGGGAATCTTCGCAAGATTCTCCTCCGTCTCTTCGTGGTTGCAGATATGGTTGTTCCTTAGCGTGAAAAATTCCTCCATGCTCATCGGTGATTGTTGCAACAACCGCTATTTTCTTCTCGACTTGAACCACCAATGAGTTAGTCAATGAAATTATGAAAAGGACGGTAGAGGTGTGAAGAAAGAGATGGGCATTGAATGAAAATGCTCGCTATTGGTATTGGTATTGGTATGGCTATGCTCTGCCGAGATAGGTAGTATCACGTAGTAAATGAACAGAAACAGAGTGCTATGTATCCAATTGATGAGATCTGGTGGTAGTGATATCATAATAGAAACAGAATGCTATGTAGTTGAAGAAGAATAACATATTATAATACTAAAGCAGCCAGCCTTGCCAAAATCGAACACGGTAATGCAACATATATAATTGAAAATTCACATTCATTTACTCATACTCATAGAATTGATCTATACATATAACTTTGGAAAACACTTTCATATAACCACACCAAAATCATTTACAGACTTTTGTCTTGGCCAGATATTCCAGATCGATGACATTTTTACAATTGCCGAAGGCTCCCAAGAGAAACCCTCACACTATTCCCCCCACCTTCACTCTCAATCTCACTAATCTATACCAATTGAATTGAACCAATTTTGGTTCATATCCCTTTATTCACTCCACAAAATCCCCAAGTATCTCAACACCCCTATAATCTAGATTTTATCCCTAAAATTTTGAAACTAAATCTAACTTAGGCTCATAATTAATTCTTAAATATCCCAAGTCTAATTTCTCTCATGTTTTCCAATTATTTGGAAACATTACAAATCCTCTCAAAATCTCATAAATATTTAAATAATATTAATAATTTCTCAAAAACATGAAACCCCTAGATTTAAATAAAATACAAAGCATTTTCCCGAGTCTATGCTCCTGCATCAAAAAGGAAACAAAAAGTCTTATGTCCTTTGTCTGAAGATGAGATAGATCAACTACTGAAGGGTCATGTTACAGCCCAAGCTGAAGCAGATTTGCAGTCACACATGGTCAATAAAGTGTTGGTGAAACTTCTTCCTCTTTTGAAAATGATGATGGTCTTTTAATCAGTTTTATAGATCAGCAAATAGATAATATTTTCTTTCACAAAGATGATAAGGCTATCATGTTTGATAATCTTGAAGATTGTTTTGTGTTTAAGAATGACCTTGACCATGAAATTGAGGAATATAAGCTTGAGAGAGACAATATGCCAGGATTTCTCATGGTCAAGGAACCTACAGCTAACACTCAGATGGCAGAAGCACATACCTCTTTGTGCATTCCTATCCCTTGGAAATAAATTTTTCTTTCAGATCAAAATGGAGGGAGTACTTGTATTTTTGCAGCTGGATCTCAAGATAAGCCAGTGCTTTAGGATTTTCAAGATCCCTTCGGCATTCTTCTGCAAGCATTAGAAAAGATAAATATTGCTTGGTTCATTACCATAAGCTTTGGTCTCAGTGGTCATTTTGAGTTGCCTACAAGTTCATCGTTTTGCCTGCTCGAGAAAAGTGAGAGCAGAGATTTGGTATGTAGCCATCTGCTGGATTGGTTACATTGGAAAGCTCATTACACATGATTGTACATATTTCTTTAGTGTGTAGGTGGTTGTCATCATCATTTGAAATCTTGATGGACTGCTACCCTTCAATAAGCTTTGTAAATTCTTGTTTTAGTTAAGTCAGTCATGAATCATTTGTGAGTCTGTTTTCAGTCATGTTGTTAAGTTAGTTTGTGTCAGTTTTTAGTCATGCATTTTAGCTTGAGTTTTGACTCCATAGCCCAATGGATGAAGACACTGTCTACTCTCCCAAAGATCTGTCATTCTTGGCACCTCCAAGGAGCTACCAACCCCATTGGAGCCAATGTTAGTGTCAGTTTTTGCAGCCTTCCTCCAGTGATCAAACATGCTCTTACAAAATGATTTTAAGGTGTCAAGGTCAAATTTTGTCATTTCAGGGAGTCTTCAAGCAAAATTTGGTCACTAGGTATTAGATCTAGGGTTTGTTTTTGCCCTTGTCAAAGTTGTCACTAAAATCCCCCAAATTCCTCATTTTCGCACAAACCCTAGTTTCTTGCTACAACTTGGAAATTTTCTAGGTTGGGTCTGTCTTTTTCCCTTTTGGACCTCTTCCCCTCACACAATTTCTGTTATTCCACTTTCCCCTACTTCCTAACATCCCTCCCTACTTCTCAAAATTTCCTCAAGAATTTAGAAGCCCCCTATCCACTTCATTTCGACAAGTCCCCTGTTCCACACATCGGGATAGGTTTTACTCCAATGATGTTTCTGAGCAATAAAAGATGAATTTGAGAAAACTAAGAGAGGTTTTTTTCCACAATAGGCCAAGGAAGAAAAACATCCTTCACTTTTTACACAGGTGTCATGGTTTTGGATAAATGTCAAAAATATAGTTGCCTCGGGAGAATTGACTGCACCTCTGAAGTGACCTTGGGAAAATCAAGTTTTCTCCTAGCTTGGTTGGCCAAATGACTTGCTTGATGAGTCAAATAAAAACTAGACACAATGATCTTTCCAATGCGCTATCATGAGGTCAATTTGGAGTTGAGGAACACCTTCAAAACTTTACTGCAACAACACTATGCCTTGAGGTAGCCTCATTTGGCACATTTTGACCAGTCTTGGGAGATTTGATTTTTGACAGGGTAATGAAATCCAAATTGAAAAATTCTAATTGGGTTGGAAATTAGACTCAAAGAAATTTCAAGCGAGCTATCCTGTGCCCGATTTCGACACCGGAAAGGCCTCCAAACGTCTCCTACAAAAAGGCGTTATGCACAGGCTCTATGCACCGTGACTCAAGCCCAGTGCGTCGCGCCAGTGTATTTTTGCATTGAGAAATGAAGCTTTCTGTGCCGCACCTTCCCTATGTGTTGCGCCAGTTACCCAATGTGCCGTGCCACCAACAACTTCACAAACTTTCTCCAAATCACTCAAAATGAGTGGGTCTTCACTTGTACAAGTAAGATGTGTTTCCATCATTGCTTTTCATCCAAGATTAGTGCTTGTTTGATGGTGGTTGTCTTATGGTGTTGGATAGAAAAATCAAACCCTACCAAGGAAAATGGTGTTAGTGTTTTGTATTAATTGTTTGGTTGCCAAGTTACTACTCCCACCTCACATTCCCTTGCTCCATTTTTTCCTTGAGTTCCCTATTTCCTAAAGTCACCCACTCTTATATTCATTAGTTTCATATCCCATACCCCCAATTCCTATTTTACAGAGTCCCAAACCCAAATCCTAGTCCATATACTATACCCTATCCCAACATTCCCTCATATCCCAAGTTACTCATTCCTATGTCCCACTATGCCTATCCCTAAAGTCATTGCATTCATTATCATTCATGTCAGTTGTAAAATTCCCAAAACCTCAAATTTTCTAAACAACCAAGTAACCGTCCATTGTTCCTACATTTGTCAAAATTCCAAAGGGAAAACATCACTTAACAAGACCCCACTATCCACACTACCCTATTTCCCACATTCCCTCCCACATCTAGCAATTGCACCAAACTCTCATTCTTCATCTCATTGAAAGCCAAATAGACTTTGAAACACCATGAAGGCGGACAGACAGTGACTTTACAACTGAAACTGCATGCATCGAGAGGACATTGGAACGACGTAAAAGGCAAGATCGGCTCCGAATATTGACCAAAGCTTCTTTGGCTGAGCATGGCACGTGATGAGGCACCTTCAGCCCAAATTTCAAGGAATTTGGAGAAATTTTTGTCAATTTTGAATTTTTTGGCTTTAAAAACAAGTTGTTCAGTCCTATGCGTAGCGCCACTTGGTGTGCGCTTATAATTGGGAGGTCTCCAGGAGGAAAGCTTTACATTTTTGAATTTTTCATCAAAATTTATGTATGCTCATGGATTACCTAAGGATTTCATCAAGTTCTGGGTTGCCTAAAGGGTCAAAAACACCCTAAAATTGACCTCACTGCCCCTATTTTGACAAACAGAAAGCAGTTTGGGAGATTGAGGTTTTTGAGGGGCAAATGACATCCAAATCCAGAAATTCTACTTGGGTTGGAAATTTGACAAGCATGGCATTCCAACAAGCACACATAGCCTCAATTTGGACTTCAGGAAGTGCCTCAAAATCAGCTCAAAAGTGGTGCAATGCACACAGATTTTGGCGCGGCGCACATAGAATTTTGGCCTTTTTTTCACTGTTTAGCTCAGAAATTCGCCCAGTTTTGACCAGATTTGCTTCTTGATGCTACTCTTGACCTTTCCTGATGTAATTTAATAAATATGATATAATTTTGACAAATTTTTACTTGTTCTAGAGGATTCATTCACTAAAAGGTGAAAATTAAATGAATGAATCAGTTTCCTAGCATATAGGGGTAAGTTGTTTGACTACCTAGATTTCAGTTCCTTGTTTAGAATTAGTTCAAACAGCTCCTAGAATGATGAGCTCGACCCCTAGAGGCAAGAGAAGAGGTTGGCCTAGCCTATATGATGTAATTTCTCAGTAATTTTCATGGTTGGACACTTGGGATTGCTTTGGCATACTATTGTACATATTTTCTCTGCACTTTTGGCTAAGGAAAGATCAAGGTTTTGCAGCAGTGTTTGGGATCCATGTGGCTTTATGTTTTTATGGTGTGCTTCTTTCAGTAATTTTAAGTTGTTATGTGTATCATTTTCCTTCCCTCATCTTCTGCAATTGAACAAATGAAGTGTTAAGGTAGAATCCATAGATTGTTATGCTCTGCCTTTAAGTTTGTTTGATTTTCCATGTTTTCATTTGTTTCAGTTGAATCCTTGAAAGCTTCTTGCTATCCTTAGCACCTCACTAGTCTGATCTACCCATTCATTCCCTTTAAAAGCATCAAGATGATTGCCTACCTTGCCCCAAATAGACCTCTGCAAAAAATGTGCCTCAATCCCCAAGCCCAAATTTGCCTTTCCCTGTTTCAACACAAAAACTCCTAAAAACTCAAATCAAACCTTTGTAATGCATAACTAGCCTAAAATTAACTTTTTTTTAGTCATCTCAAGCCTCATTGATTATCTTTGCCGATATTGACCCGGAGAGAGCCCTCTCGTGTCCTCGTAGGACTAGCTACGAGGCTGAGCGTGGTTTGATGTTGACCTAGAACCTTGCCTTTTCATCCCAAGGAAAATCTAGGCTCTAACACATCCAAGCATGGATTGAGTCAACACAGAAGTGGCATGCCTTGCCCTATTTGGTAACAGAGATTGATGTGCAAGAGGTAGTAGTGCAATGGCCAGTAGAGTGGCATGCTCCTTCTGATCTAGATGTTGGGCCAAGAACAAGTGTTGAGAGAGCTGCCACAAAGAAGAGGACTGAGGTAGCTAAGCAAGATACACAGAACCTGGCCACGCAGAAAAAGAAGGATGCTACAGAGAAGGCTCAGGTTAAAAAGGAACACGCTGCCAAGGAAAAGGAAGAGTAGGAGCAACACAATACCGAGAAAGGTGACAAGTCACCTTCACCCAAAACTGAAACCAAAGAGCTTACAAGGCAAGGTAGTGGAGGCGAAGAAGGGCAGTGCACCTCCTTCATTCTAAAAAGGTGAGAATTGGAACAACAAGCTGCATCGCGGAAGAAGGAAAAGGCTCAGAAAACAAAGGTTGATCCCATGGTTCTCACAGAGAGAGCTCTGGATGAAATTGGTGATAAAGTCAAGAACACTGCAACAAAAGTACTACAATAGTTGGAACAACATTACGTACAAACATTTTGAGGAGTCCATGTTGGGATAGGGTCCCATGTAGTCAATTTTGGGGCAAAAGCTCAGGTTTTTGGGCAGAAAGCCCAAGTTTTGTGATGTAAAGTGTAAAGTCTCTACAAGTTGTGGTCACGAAGTGCATAGATAGCAAGTGTCATAAAGGGATTTTCCCTTCTTTTATGTAAGTTGTATTAGCTTGTATACACCTACCAATGGTCTATGGACCATGGAATTGTATAAAAAGGAGAGTTTTAGAAAGTCTAAGGCAATTCATAGTTGATGATTAATGTAATGGGTCATTAAGAAGTGAAGAGTGAAGAGTCTTAGCATAGAAGAGAGCCTATGTAGCTATGTGCATAGAGGCCTAGAGTGGAGTCTGTAGCTAAGTGCGTGGACCCCTTCCGCTGAGTGC
>APFE030761408.1:239440-258201 GCA_000404065.3 Pinus taeda | reverse complement strand
TATGATGTAATTTTGGCACATTTTTACTTGTTCTATAGGATTCATTCACTAAAGGTGAAAATTAAATGAATGAATCAGTTTCCTAGCATATAGGGGTAAGTTGTTTGACTACCTAGATTTCAGTTCCTTGTTTAGAATTAGTTCAAACAGCTCCTAGAATGATGAGCTCGACCCCTAGAGGCAAGAGAAGAGGTTGGCCTAGCCTATATGATGTAATTTCTCAGTAATTTTCATGGTTGGACACTTGGGATTGCTTTGGCATACTATTGTACATATTTTCTCTGCACTTTTGGCTAAGGAAAGATCAAGGTTTTGCAGCAGTGTTTGGGATCCATGTGGCTTTATGTTTTTATGGTGTGCTTCTTTCAGTAATTTTAAGTTGTTATGTGTATCATTTTCCTTCCCTCATCTTCTGCAATTGAACAAATGAAGTGTTAAGGTAGAATCCATAGATTGTTATGCTCTGCCTTTAAGTTTGTTTGATTTTCCATGTTTTCATTTGTTTCAGTTGAATCCTTGAAAGCTTCTTGCTATCCTTAGCACCTCACTAGTCTGATCTACCCATTCATTCCCTTTAAAAGCATCAAGATGATTGCCTACCTTGCCCCAAATAGACCTCTGCAAAAAATGTGCCTCAATCCCCAAGCCCAAATTTGCCTTTCCCTGTTTCAACACAAAAACTCCTAAAAACTCAAATCAAACCTTTGTAATGCATACCTAGCCTAAAATTAACTTTTTTTTAGTCATCTCAAGCCTCATTGATTATCTTTGCCGATATTGACCCGGAGAGAGCCCTCTCGTGTCCTCGTAGGACTAGCTACGAGGCTGAGCGTGGTTTGATGTTGACCTAGAACCTTGCCTTTTCATCCCAAGGAAAATCTAGGCTCTAACACATCCAAGCATGGATTGAGTCAACACAGAAGTGGCATGCCTTGCCCTATTTGGTAACAGAGATTGATGTGCAAGAGGTAGTAGTGCAATGGCCAGTAGAGTGGCATGCTCCTTCTGATCTAGATGTTGGGCCAAGAACAAGTGTTGAGAGAGCTGCCACAAAGAAGAGGACTGAGGTAGCTAAGCAAGATACACAGAACCTGGCCACGCAGAAAAAGAAGGATGCTACAGAGAAGGCTCAGGTTAAAAAGGAACACGCTGCCAAGGAAAAGGAAGAGTAGGAGCAACACAATACCGAGAAAGGTGACAAGTCACCTTCACCCAAAACTGAAACCAAAGAGCTTACAAGGCAAGGTAGTGGAGGCGAAGAAGGGCAGTGCACCTCCTTCATTCTAAAAAGGTGAGAATTGGAACAACAAGCTGCATCGCGGAAGAAGGAAAAGGCTCAGAAAACAAAGGTTGATCCCATGGTTCTCACAGAGAGAGCTCTGGATGAAATTGGTGATAAAGTCAAGAACACTGCAACAAAAGTACTACAATAGTTGGAACAACATTACGTACAAACATTTTGAGGAGTCCATGTTGGGATAGGGTCCCATGTAGTCAATTTTGGGGCAAAAGCTCAGGTTTTTGGGCAGAAAGCCCAAGTTTTGTGATGTAAAGTGTAAAGTCTCTACAAGTTGTGGTCACGAAGTGCATAGATAGCAAGTGTCATAAAGGGATTTTCCCTTCTTTTATGTAAGTTGTATTAGCTTGTATACACCTACCAATGGTCTATGGACCATGGAATTGTATAAAAAGGAGAGTTTTAGAAAGTCTAAGGCAATTCATAGTTGATGATTAATGTAATGGGTCATTAAGAAGTGAAGAGTGAAGAGTCTTAGCATAGAAGAGAGCCTATGTAGCTATGTGCATAGAGGCCTAGAGTGGAGTCTGTAGCTAAGTGCGTGGACCCCTTCCGCTGAGTGCGTAGGGTAGTCTTGAGTCTGTAAGCAAATATGAAGTATCTATAAAGAGATTATTCTGGAAATATCTTTGTTTTATCCATTTACTTCTGTTATGAATGAATGTGTTTATGTTATGATGAATATTTGGTTTATGATTTAATACTGTATTAATGCTTGATTCTACACGGTTTACATTGTTATATGAATGCAAGTACTAATATCTATTTACGTGAAGAATATCTTAATACATGTTAAAGATACTAGATACTTAGGCCGACTTGGGTAAATACAAAACTAAGGGTGATTATAGAGGCATGTAAGTAGTTGATTCACTTGTTTAGGGTCCGCGAAGATCTAGAGGCTGGTAAGAGGAAGTTATATCGATAAGCCTTAAAGGCTTATCGATCTACGTGAAGGTAAAATTAGGGTACAAAACGAAATCAAAACCATCTCTGGGTGCAGAAAATTGGTTCTAGCATCCCCCCATACTGCTTTAAGTGAGACTTTAGTCCACACTGTGCGGGTTGATGCCTAAAGGGCCAGTAGTGTAGGGATTTTTTTGGAAAACTTAACTATGAACCTAGGTCAAGACCCACTAAGCCAACAAATGGTTCCATTGTGGGGACCAGGATTTGCATAAAGAGATGTGTGATGTTGCATCACTAGAATCTAACTAAGAATGAAATTGAAGATTGGTTGGATAGAAAGATCCACGGTTTTATGGCGAAAGAAAATAGAAACCCACAATTGACGAAAGAACAGTGGTCAGAAAGGTATCTATACATAGAGATACATGATATTTTACTATGTTCCTTCCCGATCGAGCTATACGAGTGGATCACTAAATTGGCAGATGGCCAGGGAAGGTGGAGGCTTGACTTTCCAATAGTGTGGACCCTGGAGATAGTGCGGATATTGGAAGCCTTTGAAGATAAGATCATGTGCGTTGTTAATCACTAGCTTGATTGTGTCATCGGAAGAATTGTGACAGAGTTCACGGTTGATACCTTAGTCAGCTAAAATGAAGAAGAATGATGCTTCTTCAAAGGACCACGAGGTAAGTATTTGAGATCTTCGAATACTTGGATTAAAATTCCCTTGTGTGTAAAGCAGGTTATACAATTACCTTGATGTTTGGGGCTACGCGAAGTGGAAAGTTATTCAGGGATAGAAGAAGAGCAAGTCCTAAATAGACTCAACTTTTGGGGCAGAAAGAGGCAGGTGTACAAACAAGAAGAACTATTACAGAAGCTTCAAGCTATCTAGCATTGCTCTCCTCCATCGAACCACAAAATATAAGTGAAGCATGCAAAGATGAATGCTGGGTAAAGGCCATGAATGAAGAACTTGAGTAGATTGAAAAGAATAACACTTTGGAATTTGTTCCTAGACCTAATGATAAGAATTTTATAGGGACCAAATGGATATTCAAAAACAAGCTGAATGAAAATCGAGATGTTATTAGAAACAAGGCCAGACTTGTTTGTAAAGGGTTTGCTAAACAACAAGGTATAGACTTTGAAGAAAATTTTGCAATGGTTGCTAGACTTGAAGCCATAAGAATGTTCCTTCCCCTTTCTAGCTTTCAGAAGTTCAAAGTGTATCAAATGGATGTGAAATCTGCCTTTTTAAATGGAGACTTAGAAGAAGAAGTCTATATTGAGAAACAAGATGGATTCATCCTTGGAAATGATCTTAAACTTGTATGCAGACTTAGAAAGGCACTCTATGGTCTTAAAAAAGCTCCAAGGGCTTGGTATTATGATCTGGACAAATACGTCCATCAACAAGGTTTTTCAAAAGCATCAACAAATAGCAGTCTATATATAAAAATTGATAATGATAAATTGCTAATACTTGTTGTGTACATTGATGATATCATCTTTGGTAGCAATGGAGAAGCCATGAATCAAATCTTTTCTTTGGTGATGCAAAAAGAATTTGAAATGTCCCTACTTGGTGAGCTCACATATTTCCTTGGTTTACAAGTACAACAAAATAAAGATGGTATCTTTCTATCACAAACCAAGTACTTCAAGTAGATCTTGAAGAAATATGGCAAGGAAGATTTGAAACCAGTATGTACCCCTATGGTAATAGGATGTAGACTTAGTGCAAATGATGAATCAACCAACTTATATATCCATGATTGGTAGTCTGCTCTATTTGACAAGTACCTAACCAGACATCATGCATGCAATGGGAATAGTTGGAAGATTCTAGCCCAATCCAAAAGAGGCAGACCTTCAGCTAGTTAAAAGGATATTCAAATATCTTCAAGGGACACAAAACTATGGCTTATGGTATCTTAGAGACACAGATCTCACACTTCATGCATATGTAGATGTAGATAGGGCAGAAAGCGTGGATGACAGAAAAATCACTAGTGGTGGTGCATTCTTTATGGGTTCTAGATTAGTATCTTGGTTCAGGAAGAAACAAAGTTCAATTGCATTATCTATAGCTGAATCAGAACATGTAGTGGCTGGATCTTGTTGCAAACAACTCCTTTAGATGATGAAAACATTGCAAGACATCCAAATCACTTGTACTCCACCTATCTCCATTTTATATGATAATACAAGTGCAATTAGTATTTCAAAGAATCTAGTCATGCATCCAAAGACGAGGGACATACCTATCAAATATCATTTTCTCTGAGAACAAGTGCTTGAACAAAAGGTCAAATTGGAGTATGTTCCCTCCAAGGAACATGTTGTTGATATATTCAGCAAACCACTTCCCAGAGAGACATTTGAATATCTCAGACAGAAGCTGGGGGTAGTTGATGCATCATCTTGCTGTTGACACTTATCTGTTTCAGAGAAAACTAGTTTTACATGAGTTTCATGAAGAGCATCCACGTATATACACGTGGTTTTGTGGATACAGTCGCGTTTATGTTGGTTTGATGAAAAACAGTGGACCAGACTCAGGATGAAAAGAGTCTGATATGGGTATGATAGAGACCATCTGGCACAGGTCCAACGGGAGAATTTACTTCTAATAATGCATTTTTGGCATTATCTTAGAAGATCTTAGTACAATTTCACAATTGTTTTTGATTCAGGTGGAACAGGTGTAGAGGAAGATCATGGTTGATGCTTCGGGTGGTGATTGACAGAAGATGCTAATGACTATCATAGTCTTGTCTTAGATATTTGGTCTCTATGTCATGTATTTATTTTACTATCAAGGTCATGTAATGGCCTATCTTGTTTCCCCACTATGCCTGGGATGGATGGTGTAATGGTCTTGTCTTATCACGTGTAAACTTTTGATGTATCCCCACTTGGTTGGGAGATGGATGTATGTATGAGACTTTTTTGATAGGAAGGTCATTTATGATGTATAGAGTCATGTTCTTCTTGTAGAACATCTTTTTGCAGACCTTGCCTACAGTCAGGGGAGCATGGAAAACACAGCAGAGCAGAGATTTTAGCATGTACTCAGGAGGAGTTAACCCTTTTCCCTTGATGAAAAAGGGGGAAAATGACTTTGAGTGACTTGGGGTTGCCATCAAGTCCAAAGGAGGAGATTGTTGGCATTATGACACAAGTTTGGCACTATGGCATAGGTATTGTCCTTGATGGAAACTCACTCAGTAAATCACTTAGTTGACAGTTCAGGATCACAAGTTCTCAGAATAAAGAAAAAGGAGATATATGGAAGTTTTCGTTGACCAAAAGGTGTGTATGCATATACATGCACTTTCATGCACAGAAAAGCTCGTACAATTTGGAAAACATGGATTTTGGCCCTTAGTATTTGGACCTATGGTTTTGGACCATGGTATCTCGTCCAAAGTGTTGACCCCAGCTATTTGGACCCAAGTATTGGTTCTAAGTGGTTTTGGACCATGGTATTGAGTAAGGCCTAAGTCTATAAAAGGGGAAGGATATCATTAGGCAAACATACTCAAGCATTGAATATCTTATGAAGAGAAAGATCTAGAATACTGGTCATTGGATTATGGTGCATAGATGGATCTGAATCAAGGAGGAACCTAAGCCCTAGAAGAAGGATAAGTTCTATTGATGGGTTAAGATCTTAAGGCTTGAAGAGAAGTATCTTTGTGTGATTTTGATCTGTTATATTTGGCACATGACTTGATCTATAAATCTGATAATCTAGGTTTGACTGATGTCTGAATAATTAAAAGGGGTAAATTATCTTTTATAGAACTGTACGCAGGTTCAACATAGCAAAGGCGCGTATACACATTGGTACGGTAATTCAAAACGGCGTATACGCATGCTTTCCTTAATACAACAACGTATGCATGCTGGTTCTACATAGTGAAGTAGCGTACGTCTCACAAAATATGTTTTAGCTACTTCTGATTACTGTTGCAGTGTTCTAGGTTCTAGTTCAGTTCTGGTACCATTACTGTATTCTAGTTACAACATTCAGAGAAGTGATTGTGTGATTCAGTTTTAAGTTGGTGCAAAGGAGTTTGGTTGATGCAGATATATTTGATGTTTGATTGATTTTATTAATGGATCTAGTCTGAAAATTTATGAAACGTGGTCCCTGGAAGAAAAGAGAAGGTTGTAGCCTTCTGTAGGCCAGCACCTACGTACTAGTACTTCAGCTAGTATAAGAGCTAAGGGGGTTGTAGCTCCCTTCCAAGGGAAGCTAGAGAATGAGAGAAGGTTGTATCCTTCTGCAGGTAGAAGCCTGTGTACTGATATAAGACTACACCAGTACAAAAATATTGTAAAAAGAAGTCTCTTTTTAGAAGAAGATAGGGATGAATTACAGTAGGTGGTTTTCACCCACATTAGGTTTTCGCCTTATATTTCGTGTTCATGTGTGTGATTTCCTGTACTATTTACTGCACTTGATTACTATTTATGGTTATGATACACATATTAAGATTAGCCAACTAAATTAGAAGTCTGCAAGATATATGCGGTTTTCTCTAAACACAGTTGCATATATACACAAGTTTAATTAACAGAAGTAGCGTCTATCAATTTGTTTATGGAAATGAAAAATTGTGAAATTTCTAACACTGATTAACCCCCCCCCCCCCCTCTCAGTATTATTTTCAACAAAACTTGGATAAGAATGACCAGTATCCCCAGAAAACTAATTTTTCCTCTCTATCCAAAATATAGCCAAAGGATTTTACATAAGCCAGTATGGACTAGCATTGGGTGAATGCTATGGAAGAAGAATTGAATCAAATTGAGAAAAATGAACTTGTGTCCTAATTGAAAGAAAAAACATGATAGGGTCTAAATGGGTATTAAAAAAAATATGAATGAAGATGGGAAAATTACTAGAAATAAGGAAGGACTTGTCTAAATGGGATATGAAAAAATTGAAGGAATTAACTTCAAAAAAACATTTTCTCCAATTTCCAGGTTAGAAGCAACAAGAATGTTTTTGGCATTTGCTTGTTATAAAGGCTTAAAATTCTATTTTGTGAATGTTAAATAACCCTTTCTAAATAGAGATTTAAAGTACCAAGTAAACATTGAACAACCAGAAGGTTTTAACTCGTGTGAAAATAAATATTATGTGTGCAAATTGAAGAAATATCTTGATGGGTTAAAACAAGCTCCAAGAGTTTGGTATGCCAAGATTGATCATTATGTTCAACAAAAAGAATTCAAAAGAGGACTTACTAACACCAATTTATACATCAAGATGGAGCTGGAAAATTTATTAATTATAATAGTACGTGTAGATGATCTCATTTTTGGAAGCAACAATGATGGTAATAGTCATGGATTAAGGAATTTCAAATGTTAATTACTTGATAATTTTCCTTATTCCTTATACTACATGTTTCTCAAACCAATGAAGGAATATTTATTGCCCAAACTAATACCTCATGGAGCTACTCAAACAGTTTAGAATGGCATAATGTGCATGAGTTACTACCCTATGATTACTTGATGCAAGTTAAATAAAGGTGATGAATCTGATGGATTCAATTCAACACTTTACAGGTCTATGATTGGGAGTCTAATATACTTTATAGCTTCACAATTAGATATTATGTAGGTAGTAGTAATGACTACAAGATTTCAAATAGCACCAAAAGAATGAGATATGCAGTGAGTAAAGTTAGTATTTCGATACGTAAAGGGAACATTTCATTTTTGTCTTTGGTATGCTAAGAGTACATAATTTACATTGACATTATACATAGATGTAGATTGGGAAGGAAGTGTTCATGATAAAATCAACAATGGAAGTCCATTTTTCCTAGGAGTCTGTCATGTGTCTTGGTTAAGTAGAAAGAAACCATCAATTCCTCTTTCTACAGTTGAAGCTGAATACAAAGAAACAACAAATTGTTGTACCCAAGTCCGCTAAATGAAACAAACTTTGTAGGAATTCAAAGTGGAGTATGGTCAGCCAATTTCCATTTTCTATGACAACACTAGTGCAATCAACATCTCAAAAAACCATGTCATTCACTCGAAATAAAATCGCATTCAAATAAAATATCATTCCTTAGAGAACGAGTCGCTGAGAAAAAATTCAATATGGAATATGTTGACACCAAGAACAAAGTGTTGACATATTTGTCAAACCTCTACCCAGATAAATTTTTGAATAGCTCAAATATAAGTTGGGAGTGTTCTCTCCTATATATTAATAAATAAATCACAAATTCAAGGGAATCATCTCTTTACTATTGACATCAAAGGGGTGACAGAATGTAGACAGGGGCATAAAAAATCAATAAAATTTGATATTGAAGAGCTTCCATCAATAAAAAAGGAGGATATTGTTGAAAAATGTTGTTACTGATGTCAAAGGAATGTCAAATGGAAGGGTAAATTTCATAAATACATGGTCCAATAAAATGCATTTCTGGTGATGCCTTGTGTGTCTCCTAACTCTTCATAGTTCAAGAGAAATTATTTTTTTAAATATTTACATGTATAAACTCATGTTGGCTTTAAGTAAGCCCCTATGATAAAGCCTAACTGATTCCAACTTTTAAGGTGACTGTTTGGGGACAAGTCAACCTATAAACCCCCCAATTTTAGTGTATATATGTTACTCAGGTGGAACACTTTAACAAGTAATTTAGATTTTTATGGAAGGAATAAGTTTTGAGGTGGCCATGATGCTGAGATGAAGGGGACAAGGCCAAATTGAGGGAGAATATGATCAAGTTTAAGAAGAAAAGGTTGAGCTAAGGGAGACAGAGCCATGATGAGGGGGTTAAGGTTGAAATAAGGATTAAAGGGCAAGAGAGTATTACAAAGGTAAATTTCCTAGTTAATATTTTGTGGTACTCTATATATCTACCCTTATTGATCTTGGAGGAGGTTGAGCCCTAGTTTATCTAGGTTGCAATCTTGTAGGGAATCTTAATGTGAAGTAAAAACATAATTGTGAAGGTTGGAACAATAAAGAAAAAGGTGCAATGTTGTATACAAGTTTCTAGGTGGGGTTATGTTTCTTTTAAAGCCTAAAACTTAACACATGAATAGTGAACAACAAAGTTCTAGGCTAAGTTAAATTGTAGTTTCCATCGATACAATAGGTTGGAGCCTAAGTGGTTGTAAGTTGGTGCTTACATAGGATTGTTATCCTTGTCAACTCAATAGGTTAGAGCCTACAATATTGTAGGTGTGTGCTTATAGAGGGTTATTTTCCTCATAGGTGCTTTTCTATAACATTGTAATAAATTGAAGACACTTAAAAAAGCATTCAAGTGTTTTTCTCCCTATTTAGATTTCCACTTGAATCTTTGTGTCTATGCATTATGTTAATGGTTAATTGTATAATGTGATTTTTGTTTTAATATTAATATAGTGAAAATGATCTAAATTTATGTGATACCGATTCACACCCTTCACAATATCACTGTGTATTTAGAACACCCTCCAATCCATCTAAATCCAAAATATTCTTCAAACTAAAAATCAAATTCAATTCATAGTGTTAAAATAGAGTATAACGAGAATTATTGATAATCTGGAGAGAGAAAAGAAATGAACATGAACCCAAGTTTTATCATGCTTATCCAAAAGTGATTTTCATATCAAGGATGTTTCAATCAACATATTTAATACTATCTTTACATTTTTTTTTCCCTTTTAAGATAAACGTTTTAGGCACTTTTTCCTTAAATTCGATGAAAAGTGAGAAAATTTTAGTTTTAAACATGTACGATGAAATTATTTTATAGGGCTTTCACGTTATTCTATGTCATTTTTAAAATTTTAAGAATTTCTTGGTGGGTTGAACCCACAAGAATGCAACTTAATTAACGTAACATAATTTTATGATTTCACTACAAAATTGTGTCACTACACACATGGCCGAAAAAATGGTCACCTCCATGCCTTTCATGAAAGGGTAATCGAGAAAATGATGGACATGATGTGAGGTAAGGTTATGATTTCCTCCCAATTCTCCATCATGTACGTAAATGAAGACATTAATGTAATTCATATACATATATATGAGCAATTTTAAATAGGATTGCAGAAAAGAGCCATAGATCATCTCAATTGAAACTCTAAGATAATTATCAAATCATGAGGATCTAGTAAGATGTTAAGATTATACTCCCTCCATAGTGTTGTTACTCCAAGATAAGCATAAAATGTGTAAATTGTAGCAAGAAAGGCTACATTTGACTTGTGCCATAGTTAAATTTAGTAATTCGATTTTCCACATCAGTGGTATGATTTAGATTGTAGTTAACTTGTGTGGCATGGCCTTGTCTACTAGTTAGATCAACAAATTTGAGTTTGTAGGCTTGGAGTAGAGTTGTGCATGTGATGATTGCCAAAATTTAATAATATAGTTTAGTTGTTTTCAGTTGAACTGAGTTAACTAAGCTCAACTCATTAGTTAAGTCAATTGAAGGTCAATTGTGTAGTAGAACTATTGTTACCTTAGTGATTTCTTAGTTAAACTAGTTAATCAGCTAAAAATAGCCCATATATGCATGGAATTCAAATTGCCTATCTGGAGTCGAGAAAAATGAACATTGTAATTATCAATTGTATACTAGTTGAATGTACAAGATTGACAGTTCAACAGGTGAATCATTACTTGGGAATTGGGCAAGAAAATTGGAGGAAATTCCTATCTTTTAGGAGCTAAATTCCTCGAGGATTGCACAAGGAAATAGGAGGAAGTCGGGGCCTTAAATTGTCTAAGTTTTGGCCAAAGTAGGAAAATTAGCAAGAGAACAATTTTATGATGCATGGTGGTGTGCTTGAGATCCAAAGCGAGACATTGTAATATTTAATCATTCTCATATAATTAATGAAAAGCAGTGAAGGGATTTGTCTCAGTTGGGCTCCTATATAAATCATTTTGTTCTTGCAATTTTTATGGTTGCAGGTCATGCATTTGTTTCTAAATTGTGATTTCCATTCCTTAGAAGAGTACAAGAAATTTTAATCTCTTGACTTTAGTTTGATTTCATTAGCAGTAGCAAATTTATATTAACTTATACATGGTGTTAGAGCATAAATCATAGTAAAAACTAGTCAATATAACTTCTCCTTCAGAGCTTTCAATTTGCATATTTAGTGAAGAAACTTTCTTTCATGCGGGAAAATGTCTTTCAACAAATTTAGATTGGACTATGCAATGGAGGGAACCTCTAATTTCATAGATTGGAAGGACATGATTAAAGATATACTTAATGGTAATGGAGTGATGGAGTGCACAAAAACTGACATGCCAAAACCGACAACATCATATGTGCAGTAATTAGCTTAGTGGAAGAAAGAGACTGTAAAATCCAGGAGGATTATCCTAGAGGATGTAAGAGACCACATAGTCTAGAATTTACGTGGCAAGGAAAATCGATATGCTATGTGGAAGACCCTCACTTAGCTATTAGAAAATGGCGGTGATGCTAAGAAACTTGCATTAAGGGACCAACTCAGAAATATTCAGTTGTAGAAAAATGAAACTATTACACATTACCTCTCCAAATTAACTTAGGTTTGAGATGAACTTGGATTAGTGAGAGAAAATGCTCCCTCAATCAGGCTAGTGAGCCTAGCTCTCCTAGACCTTCCAAAATCCTGGCACAACTACTAGGACTCTATGAATGGAAAGGACAATTTTCCAAATTGGGAAAGGCTTTGTTCCAATTTGCTGCAGGAAGAAATTCAAAGAAACACCAGGGATGGAGTAACATCCCATGTTAATAAGGAAGAAAAAATTTCCTTCGTAGGAAAGGAAAAGAATGCCCAAGGAAAGCGTGAGTCCATCTAGAACAATGGCAAGAAGAAGGACCTCAACAAGATAAAATAAATTCACTACGATGAATAAGGTCATTATGCAACAAAGTTTCTGCACAAAAAGTCTAAAAAGAAGCCTTTAGGAGGAGAAAGAGATGAGGCACTTGCCTCACAATTCGAATTAGACTTCACCCTGATTGATTGCATAGAAAGCACATTAAGAAGGACTCGGTGGTACCTAGATTCTGGTGCCTGATATCATATGACAGGAAATAAGGAATTCTTCAGTGGCCTAGAGTAGAAGGATTTCAAATTGCACGTAGAATTCTGAGATGATGGGAGGTATAGTAGCAAAGGAATTTTTATTATCACCTTTAAGAGAGAGTCAGACTCCCATATTCAATCGAAAAAGATAATGTATGTACCTAGGTTCAAGAAAATTTTGATTTTTGTAGCTATATTGGAGGACAGTGGTTATGATATTGTGTCCAACAACGAAAAATATTTTCTAAACATTGTTTCTACTAGAAAAGTGAAATAGATTGGAGTTAGAGTGATAAATATCTACAAGCTAGATGTATATTTCGTCATTAATGCACCATACCTACAGGAGTGAGGTGGGGAACGTAGAACCTTAGTACTATAGTTGGAAATATTTGGGCAAGGTCCATATGAGAGGAGTAACAGTTGCAATATACTCTTCTTATGGATAACTAGCCTTGCTACAAGGGCCCACAATATTCAGTAGTAGGAGGATCAGTGTGAGTTGGAGAAAATATATGTGGATGAGCACATAGTAATGTTGACAATAGAGGAGGAGGCTCAGTATCAAAGTCAGCAGCAACGCAAATTTCCTAGTAGATACCGGAGAGACTATTCGTAGTCTCATGCTCAGGAAATAGTTGTAGCTTTGAGACACAATTGATTCGGTACTTTGGATGCTTCTTAGTTCCAGTTGTTGGAGTAGAAACAACAATAGTGAGAGGGAGTGTTAATTTTGTTATAGTACATTCCACTGAAGCAGGATTGGGGTTGTGAAGAATAATTTTCTTACTAAGAGGGAGTGTAGAGATTGTAGCAAGAAAGGCTAAATTTGAGCTGTGGCTTAGTCAAATTTAGTAATTCAATTTTCTGCATCAACATGATGACTCGGATTGTAGTTAACCTGTATGACATGGCCTTGTCTACTAGTTAGATCAACAAATTCAATTTTGTAGGCTTGGAGTAGAGTTGTGCATGTGATTATTGGTAACATTTAGTAATCTAGTTTAGTTATTTTCAGTTGAACTTAGTTAACTGAGCTCAACTCATTAGTTGAGTCAGTTGAAGGTTGTTTGAGTAGTATAACTATTATTAACTCAATGATATCTTAGTTAAACTAGCCAATCTGTTAAAAATATTCCAGACATGCATGGAGTTTGAATTGCCTAGCTGAAGTGGAGGAAAAGGGACATTGTAATTATCAATTGTATATCGGTTGAGTGTACAGGGTTAACAATCAAGTAGATGAATCATTCCTTAGGAATTACACAAGAAATTGGAGGAATTTCAAAAACGATTGTACAAAGAAATTAGAGGAATTTGGGTCCTTGAATTAGCTAAGCTTTTGCAAGAGTAGGACAGTTAGTAGGAGACAGGCTTACAGTGCAGGGTGTGCTTCAGATTCAAAGCAAGACATTGTAATAGTTTATAGCTATCTTATTAATGAAAAGTGGTGGAGGGGTTTTTCCCAATTGGGTTCCCTTGTAAATCATTGTGTTCTTGTGGTTTTGATGGTTGTATGCCATTGAACATGTTTCTAAATTGTGATTTCCATTCCATAAAATAGTAGAGGAAATTTGTAATCTCTTAATTTCAGTTCGATTTGTTTAGTAGTATCAATTTTCTATTAATATCTACACAAAGTACTTCACAATGGGTCTTTGGATCCATTATAAAAATCTCATCTCCATTTCCCTTGACATCATAAATCTTACATTAAGACCTCTTATCTCAAAAGAATGAACACTAAAGTTAAAGGTTCATACACATCTTAGATTCCCACACCCATCGGCCATTGGTATACTATGGAAAACACTAACTGTGGGGATTATAGAGTAACCAAATTGAAGAGATTTTATTTATCCAATAAAAATAATAAAAGTGATTTTTCTTGCTTATTTGGGTGAAATAGTGCCTTCGTTTGATATTGAGAGTTTTAATGTAATTTTTAAGTTGTTAATAAGCTATTAATAAATCTAGGATTTAATAAAATGGGTTTATTTATTATTTTACTTGGAAAATGGATTTGCTTGGTGGGTTGTATTTACATCAAAAGATGATCACCTAGCCATGTCTAACTAGGTGGATCGTAATACACCAAGTAAGATTAATTTTACCACAGTAAAATAGCTTTCAGCATGGGAAATAATTTAGTAGACCATTTTATTAAATTATTTTCTTATTAAAAAAAATGACAATAATTAGATAAATCATTGTTTATTTAATTTTCTCTAGGAATAATTATTAAATCATTATTTGATAATTATTCCTTGTCACATTTGACTAAATCCCCTAGGAATAATTAAATAAATCACTATTTGTTTATTATTCCTTAATTATATTATAGGAATAATTGTTAAATCACTATTTAATTATTACAATTTCACACCATTCTTAATCTTCACGAAATAATTAATAAATCATTTTGTTTATTAATCATTTCTAAATAAAGGTATTTAGCCATGTTGAATATCTTTTCCCTCTCCAAAAAATATAATAAATTATTCCTAACGGTTAGACCTTGATTTGGTCAACATTATTTTATTATTCTCCATTTTCGAGATTAACTTGATACTTTGTTATAAATAGGACAATTTTCCATTCATTATTCACCATGATCATTATCATCGTCACCATTATTGTCCTTTTTCACTTGAGATCGCATTTGAATTCTCCACATTTTTTTGGGTTTTTCACACATTGAGAGAGAGCATCGATTACTGCATCATCAAGGACATCAAAGGACCCATCCCACGGAGGGGGATTTGCAGACCATTTTTGTAGATCTCCTTCACTAGGTGTTATCAATAAAAGATTTATTTAATTTATAAGTCTTTCCATTTTGGTTATTACATTGGATATATGCATGGTTGTTTGTTGTTTTGGATTGTATATGTTGTTTTATTGCAGATATGAAATGTAAGCAGCTAGAAATTGTTGTTAGGGTAATGTGTCACATAGTGGCTTAAGTGGAACTTTTTTGGTACTCCTTCCAATAAATTTCATACTAACAGGTTGATGTGGAAATATTAACTACGTGGTTACCATGGCTCTGATGAGTTTGATATATTCATAGTTGAATTCCAATGCAACTGGGTTTGAACCTTTCAAGAGTTCACACATTGGCACCAAAGCTCTATCCTTTTTACTTAGTAGACAATTATGGATATCTTATAAATTCATGCCCTATATTTCATGTTATACACCTTCCAAAAACATATTTAAAAGTGGGTCAAAACTTGTTTTATTATTTATAATATATTTCTTCAATATAATGGGTTTGTGCAAATTATTGAATAATTTTTCGAAATGTTAGGGTGGTTCAAGTAATCTAGATTTGGCCACATTACAGTGGTTCTGAGCTCTAGTTTTATGAGAAAGCTTGGTTTTTTCCATGATATTCATCTCCAATGTAGCCTATTCAAAGGCCCAAAAACTCCATGTTAATTTTTCCTAGTGGCCATTAGGGTCCAAGCAATGTTGTTTTCAGAAACCACCACTTCTCTTAGTGGTTTTTGATCCTAACATTTAGTATTAAAGCCTCATGAATATTTGAGCTAGAGGCGAGCATGAAGTGCGAATGATCTGATAGAGTATCTGTCCAAAAAGTCATGCAAAGGTTAAGGAAAAATCCAACCAATGTTAAAGTTTTGTAGTTTTTGTTTGAGTAGGTGCAACCAAAGTAGAGTGGAGTGGTTAGATATAGAGCTAGAGTGATTTGCAAGTAAGGAAATAGTGGCTACATTACAAGTTCAAGGTCAATTGATTACATGAACATGGTTTGCATGAAGAAGCTAGTGGTGAGAGTAAGTAGTTGGTGGAGATGTCATGGCTACAATAGGTCTCATTAAGGGATCTAGAACAATGCATGGAAACATTATTAAAGATAAGATAATGCCAAGAATTAGTAGAGTTCTATTTCAATTAGTCAAAACTATAGAAAAAACCTAACCCCATTGAAGTGTAGGAAACAAGGTTAGGAATTCGATGCTACAGTTGATACCTCATAGTGAACCAGGGGGTTAGAGGGGGGGCGAAGCAACCATTCGTTGCGCCGATTGTGTAGCGGGTGGGTCACAGGGGGGGCAGAAGCACCCCCTGTCTGGGGGGTTAGAGGGGGGGCGGAGCCCCCCCTTCATTGTGCCGATTGTGCAGCAGGGGGGTCACAGGGGGGTGTAGCCCCCCCTGTCCGCGGGGTTTGAGGGGGGCGAGTAGCCCCCCTCTACGGGTTCTGGGGCAGTGCCCCGGGAATTTTTTTTTTTGGACCCTATATTAGGTTGGGCGAACATACCTATGGTTTTCGGTCCATGGTTTCGGATGCGATGGTTTTTGGTCCATGCTATTGGATGCTTTGGAATGTATAATTATGTATTGTAACATTGAAAAGAATAAAATGAAAAATCAAGCTGGTAGTCCCGGTTTTTGGATCCAGGGGAAATATCTGTGCATATGTGTTTTATGTGTTATGCTCGCACATTGTTTATTTTCTTTGTTTTAGAATTCGTATGCAGGTAATTTCTTTACAGGGTTAAAACCTACATGTGGTATCGGAGCTATTTTGGCTTCAAGGGGACACCTTTGTTACTGAGGGGTTTTGCTCGGGCCTGTGGTAGACCCTGTTCAGTGGGAGATCTACGAGATTGATTCTGGTGGTGAAAGAAGATGGTGAGCAACGGAAAGATAGAGATTGAGAAGTTCAATGGTCATATTTTTGAGTTGTGGAAACTCAAGATGGAGGATCTGTTGGTGGATAAAGATCAGTGGATCGCAGTAGATCTGGGTACTAAACCAATGGGAGTGACCGATGAAGAATGGAAGAAGTTGGATCGAAAGGCAAAGAGCACAATACAATTGTGTGTCTCAGATTCAGTATTGTTGAATGTATTAGGGGAAGCTACGACAAAGGCTCTGTGGGACAAGTTAGGGACTTTGAACTAATCTAAGTCTCTAGTGAATAAACTATTCCTGTGGAAAAAGCTATATAACCTGAGGATGAAAGATGGAGACTCAGTGACAGAGCATATGAATGTGCTTAATACTGTGGTAAGTCAGTTATCATCTGTTGATATTAAAATTTCAGATGAAGATAAGTGCATCAGTCTGTTGTGTTCTCTACCAGATTCGTGGGATAGTCTAGTTATCGCAATAGGTAGCAATGCAACTGCTTTGCAGTTTGATGAAATAGTCTCAGCCTTGATGATGGAGAAGATGAGACGAAAAAATATGGACAACCAGAATGGTGATGCCTTGTTTGTACGAGGACAGTCCCAAAACAGAAACAAAAATAAGTCAATGAGTGGGAGATCTAAATCTAGAGGGAGATCTAAATCTCCAGGAAAACCTATAAAGGTGGTGTGTTGGGAATGCGGAAAGGAAGGGCACTTCAGAAGGGATTGTAAATCTAAAGCTCCTGATAATGGAAAGGGATCTAATGATGCTACTTCTGCAGAGGTGAAAACCACCTCAGATGAAGGTGGGGATGTGTACTTGGCTTCTTCAAGTACACATGTAGATCATGAGGCATGGTTAATTGACTCAGGTGCATCCTTTCACTTCACTCCCCTAGAGAGTGGTTCTGCGAGTATGAGAAATACGATGGTGGTGATGTCTTCGTAGGAGATAGGAAGGATAGAATCATTGGTCACAGAAAAGTAAAGTTGAAGTTGCAAGGTGGAAGGGTTAGAACCCTTCCGGGTGTTCTGCATATTCCTACATTGGCCAGAAATATAATTTCTGTAAGCAAGTTGGATGATGCAGGTGTAAAGACAGTGTTCGAGAAGGATACCTACAAGATGGTTCGAGGAGCACTGGTATTGATGCGGGGAGTTCCGATTGGAACTCTGTACAAGCTGCAAGGTAGGATTGTCGTTGACGGGTGCAATAGTTCTATGGTTCCTGAAAATGGAGCAAAAATCTAGGGGTCTCTGGAGAGAAGACCATGCTGTGGCATCAAAGGCTTGGACATATTGGAGAGAAGGGCCTTCGAATACTTCATGGTAAAGGTATGGTAGAAGGTATGAGTAATAGCTCTCTGGATTTTGATTTCTGTGAAAACTGTGTATATGGGAGCAGAATCGGGTGAGTTTCCCCTCTGGTGGAAAGAGGACGAAACAAATATTAGAGCTTGTGCACAGTGATGTGTTTGGACCTGTGAAAGTTCCATCACTGGGTAAGTCTGTGTACTATGTATCATTTATAGATGAATTCTCAAGGAATACATGCATATATTCCTTAAGAAGAAATCTGAAGTCTTTGACAGGTTTAAAGAATTTAAGGCTCTCGTGGAAAATCAGACAGAGAAGAAGATAAAGGTGCTGAGGACAGATAATGGTGGAGAATTCTGCAGCAAGAAATTTGAAGAATTCTGTAAGAAGTGTGGTATAGCACGGCAGAAGACTACTCCATATACACCTCAACAAAATGGAGTCGCAGAAAGAATGAACAAGACGTTGATGGAAAGGGGAAGAAGCAT
>APFE030761408.1:97547-236971 GCA_000404065.3 Pinus taeda | reverse complement strand
TCACAGGGGGGGCGGCAGCCCCCCCTGTCTGGGGGTTTGAGGAGGGCGGGTAGCGCCCCTCTACGGGGTCCGGGTTACTGCCCTGGGAATTTTTTTTTTGGACCCTATGTTAGGTTGGGCGAACCTACCTATGGTTTTGGTCCATAGTTTTGGACGCGATGGTTTTCAGTCCATGGTATTGGATGCTTCGACATGTATAAATATGTATTGTAACATTGAAAGGAATATAATGAAAAATCAAGTTGGTAGTCCCGGTTTTGGGATCCAGAGGAAAATCTCTATGTATATGTGTTTTATGTGTCATGCTCTCACATTGTTTATTTTCTTTGTTTTAGAATTCGTATGCAAGTAATTTCTGTACACGGTTAAAACCTACAACCCCATTGAAGTGTAAGAAACAAGGTCAGGAATTCGATGCTACATTTGATGCCTCATAATGTAATTAGAAAGACATGGATTGCATTCTCTTCAAAAGATAATTCTACATAATAGAAATTAGAGCTTAGTGAACCCATAATTTTTTTAATGTTGGAAGGCAAGCTCGTGGTCATGTGAGGCCCACATGATTTTTGACCTTATGTCATGAGGAGTGCCACCATAAAAAGAATAATGTGGATTCTCTTAGAGCTAGTTCAAAGAAGTGGTGTGGAGGCATGAATTTACCAAAAACCCCAAGGTTACCTATTCGAATCTTTAAGGTCCAATTTGGCTCCATGGTTGATACAAAGAAACAATTCATAAGTCTGTTGGATGAAAGGTTCCCAAGAAGTAGCACACCATCAAGGTTGCTCATAAGTCTACTACCACCATGAGTGGAGTGAAGTTCAACTACACAGATACCATCTTAGAAGTATTTCTCTTCATCAAATTAAAAAATATTAGAAAGGTACCATGCTTCTTATTTGAAAGCTTCGTTTTTATAGACTATTTCAAGAAATTACCCAATATTTTAAGACGTATTTGGATTTCAATAGCCACGCCCTTTTAGCTTTACATGAGGTTGTTGAGGCTTAACCCATGGGTCTATTCGAGGATATAAACTTATGTTCTATTCATGCTAATAGGTTGGCTATTAATCCCAAGAATATACAATTGCCCTTAAGGATTCATGCAAAGTTGGGCCAATGAGAGACAATTGAGGTGAATGGTATTGTAAATTAATGGAGTTACTAAATTATGGATGAATATGGTTAAGTGGATGGAGAATGTAATTCGTGTTAAAATTATAGTTTAAAATATGGAATGGCACAAATATATAAATGTAGTGAGAGAGTAGTTGTATGGATGAAAAAATGAAGATGGAGTCAATGATGTTTAAGAATAGTGAAGGATCTAGTGTGTGATGGAAGTACTAGTGTGATAACACCCTAAGGGTTTTGTTCCAAGGCATGTATATTTCCCTAAGAAGTTGTAAGACATGTTTTTCAGGCTTACACGTTGCAGAACATCATACATTGTTGTAAGGCCTTAAGACTTTGATCAGGCATGCATGTAGTGCAATGGTGCATGGAGTCATCAAGTTGCAAAATTTACCACTTGGATAAGTACCCATGTGGCAGGTGTACTTGTATCCTAGATTGATGGGGGGAATGTAAGACCTCAAGTAAGACGGTTGATAAACCATGTGTATAAAAATGTGTCCTAGATATTTGGTGGATACAGTGGCTAGTTACCCATGTAATATGGTAGATTGACATCTTTTTATATGGACTTCAATAGAATGTGAGTGGAACCATGTTAATCTCCCTCACTCAAGTTTAAGGGGGAGATTGTTAGAGTGGTTCAAATAAACTTGACTTTGTCAAGCTATCAATGGTTTTTAGGCTCGACGTTTATTAGAATCTATGGTTTTGTTAGTGGTATTCATCTCCAATGCAACATATTTAAAAGCCTAAAATCTCCATGTTAATTCGTCTTAGTGGTCATTAGGAACCAAGCAACGTAGTCTTTAGACATCGCCACTTCTTTGTGTGGTCATTCAACATGATTTTTATTTATTTTTTAAATTACATAAATGATGACAATACATAATTACACACAAAACCATTGTCTAGTGTATATGTTCCATTTTTGTAAAATAATATAAAATATGTACATTTACCATATTACTCGATTGAATACTATTTTATGGTCAAATTAGAAATAAAAACATTCCAAATAAAATAAGAACATATTTTTTTTATTATAAAAAAATATTATGTTCACAACATTTTTTTTTTTAACAAAAACACAAATAATAAATGATATTTAATTGATGAGTAACTCGCCTAGCCCCGAGGGATCAGACCTCTTGAGGTGCAAAACTTGAATAAATATTTTCACCTTGAGAGATTTGATTCCTCTCGCAGCTTTATATGTCCCAAGTTAAGATGTATCTAGGTTGGTTTAATCATTAGTTTTGGTTTTTATTTTTCATTTAATTTTTATTTTTATGTAATTTCACTAAGCCAAAGTGTTTTAATTAATAATTTTATTTTTATGTAATTTGACTGGATCAAAGTCTTTAGATAACATAATATAATAAACATTAAAGCATCTCTTCCATACTAAGATGGAGATTGTCTCTAGACCCAAAAAGTAATAAAATTAAATTTTAAAAAAAATATATATTTATAAAATATTTTGATTGTGTAATGAGAGGTGCTTTTTTGGTATTTTGTATTGATGAGTCATCGTTTCAGCCTATGGAAAGGTGTGGTCAATAATATCCATAGTAAGGTGGGGTGAGTATCCATGGTTAAAATTCTTGTTATATTGTAAGTATTGTTTTGATTGTGAAATAAGAGATATTTTTTGGGCATGTGGTATTAATGAGCCATTGTATTAGCCCATGGTATGGTATGGTTAACAATATCCATGGTAAAGTTGGGGTGAATATCCATGGTTAAAAATATTGGTATATTGTAACTATTTATTTGCACCTTGAGAGATTTGATTCCTCGCGGAGCTTTATATGTCCCAAGTTAAGATGTATCTAGGTTGGTTTAATCATTAGTTTTGGTTTTTATTTTTCATTTAATTTTTATTTTTATGTAATTTCACTAAGCCAAAGTGTTTTAATTAATAATTTTATTTTTATGTAATTTGACTGGATCAAAGTCTTTAGATAACATAATATAATAAACATTAAACAATCTCTTCCATACTAAGATGGAGATTGTCTCTAGAACCAAAAATGTAATAAATTAAATTTTAAAAAATATATATTTATAAAATATTTTGATTGTGTAATGAGAGGTGCTTTTTTGGTATTTTGTATTGATGAGTCATCGTTTCAGCCTATGGAAAGGTGTGGTCAATAATATCCATAGTAAGGTGGGGTGAGTATCCATGGTTAAAATTCTTGTTATATTGTAAGTATTGTTTTGATTGTGAAATAAGAGATATTTTTTGGGCATGTGGTATTAATGAGCCATTGTATTAGCCCATGGTATGGTATGGTTAACAATATCCATGGTAAACTTGGGGTGAATATCCATGGTTAAAAATATTGGTATATTGTAACTATTATGTTTTTATATGTTTATTAATGAAATTTAAGTATGTCTACAAAAATAATATTTTAATTTTTATGTTAAAATCAATCTTAATTTACATCTACTATTTATATCTTATATATTTTAATGTGATAGAGATGTAGATGTATCTAAAATGTAATTATAATCCTTTTTCTTTTAGATTTAATAAAAAAGATGCTATAAAATTAAAGTCAAATAAAATATTCGGATTGTGAAATGAGAGATGGCTTTTGGGCATGTTGTCTTGATGAGCCATGGTATTGGCCCATGGTATTGCAACAAAGTCTATTTACAATTTAATAATATCTATGGCAAAGTGGATTTGAATATCCATGGTTAAACATATTGCTATATTATAATTACTAAAGTTTTTATGTGCTTATTAATTAAATTTAAATATAGTTAGAGAATGATTATTTTAGTTTATAAGATAAAATAGATTTTAACTTATTGTTACTACTTATAACTTATATATTTTAATGTAATATATATTATGATTTTATTTTATCTAAAAAAATTATTATTCTTAATTTTATTAATAACAACAAAATTGCAATGCAACAAATTAAATTTTAATATTTTTATTATTTATTTAATAAAACATATTAATATAATAAATCAATATAAATATAAAAATATTTACAAACTTTCTTACATTACAACTACACATCACTCACATCACTCTCAACACATAGTAATATTAAAAATCATAAAAAAAATACCATTATTAAAAAGATACCTACCGTACCCATCAAATATGCACCTAGTGTATTAACGTAGCTGTCATGTACTGATTGCAAATGTGCAAAAAAGCACCCAAATGAAAAGATTGGTCTATAATATTAAAAAGTCATTAGAAATCCATTATTAAAAAGAAACATCAGTGTATGTCAATTCTATGCATCTAGTGTATGTACGTAGCTGTAATATACTCATTGCAAATGTGCAAAAAGCACCCAAATGAAAAGATTTGTCGACAAATAGTAAGAAAGTATCGAACTAAGCTTATGAATATCTCAAAACACTACGAGAAAGAATAAAAGAATAAGCGAGTTTGTTATGATACCATGCAATATACAGAAGTTGAATAACCAAAAACATTTCTGTTTAGAAGAAATATTTTTTTTGTATTAGAGGAATTGGCAACGGCGGTGGTATCTTACTCTCGATTAGTTATTTCTATAACTTCTAGGAGGGTCCGCCAAGGTTACCTTGAACGGGTATTCTTGGGGTTTGAACTAATGACCTACATCATTTCACGAACGACTTAGCAAATCGCTAGCTTACCACTAGACCAAAAAACACCATGACCTGATCAAAAGTTATTAAAAAATATTGAATAACAAAAAAATATGTTTTTCGTTACTTTGAAAAATTCCTATTCCTATTGATAATAGGGAAAAAGCTTTTAACAATAAAATCGCTCTGGAATACTCTTTTATCAAGAAAGTATATTTTTAACCTTTAAAAAGCATAAAAGTTGTTTATAGTTTTTTAGTGAACCAGGAATTTTTAATATGATCCAACTTCTTACGGTTAAACCGAAAACTGAAAGTTCAGTAGGATGGTGGCTTCTAGTGACCCAATGGCCATTAATCATATTGGTTCTCTAACTTCTAGGTGCATGCAATTTGTAAAGGTCCTTCACTCTAATGCACATCTATCTTGCCTTGGTATTTACTATATTGTTGTATGAAAAATATAAAATTTAGTCACATATTTATAAAAGTAGAAGAATTTATTAAAATAAAATTAATATGGGTAAATATTGGAAAACTTAAATTAGCAAAAATTAGATTTTTGAAATTTATCTTATAATGTATATAAATATCAAAATACTACTTTGTAATACCTCTCATATACTATTTTGTATTAATTTTTATATAGTTAATATTAAAAATATCGTAATAATTAAAATAATATGTGTTAAAACATATATAATTATATAAACTTGTAAATAGCTTTCTAAATTATAAATTCACCCTATTTTACTCAAGAAACTGATACCACAGTTTTGTAATAATCTATATAATTAAAATGGTAAAAATGAAATAACTCTTTTCAGATAAATATTGACCTGTAATTTATGACTACTATTAAGAATATTCTAAAATACGAATATTCTAAAATATTTTATGGAAGTGATATTCCACTTAATAGTTATGAATGATTAAATTAAAATTCTAAAAGTTTTATTCCAAAGTAAACGCATCTATCAATCTAATCAAAATGGTAAAAATGATATAGCTATTTTTTAGATAAATATTGACTTGTGATTTATGACTACTATTAAGAATATTCTAAAATATTTTATGGAAGTGATATTCCACCTAATAATTAAATTTGATAATATTTCTTTATTTTTATTTTATTTAATAATTCTTTGTGAATCATTTTAAATCTCTATTTAATATTTAGTTAAATACTTTAACCAGCATAGATCCACCTTAACTCCAGATCTTTCAAGCCGTGAGAGGGATTAAATACTTTGACGTGCAAACATTTCCTCAAGTTTTGGATTCAAAAATTGGTTTGCTTATTAAGATCTTTGATCCCTTTTATCCTTTGGCAGATCCTGAGTTAAGATGGATCTATGCCAGTTTATTCTTTTACTTTGAGAAAATTTAACTCACACAAAAATGTTTTTAACTATGATATGCTAATTATTTTTTACTCTGATAAAATTTACCTCACACCAACTTAATACAATTTCACTTAAAATTTTACATGCAATAAGAGTTGTCTTGTGATTTATTAGTTTCACTTTTTGATAAATAATCTTATATTAATTTTTCATATTACAGACAAAATCTGATCTAATTGGAATGAGGAATGGGGAGTTGGTAAGATTTACAGTCTAGTGAGTTTCTTGTCCCAATGTGAAGCAAGGCAAAATTTACAAATAAATAATATCATTTCATTACTATAGGTTACACATTATATAGATTAAGAACTTTTGAAGATAAAACATACCTTAACTAGAATTTTCGGCAAGACACTGCTTCGCTAAACAAACCCTATACTCTTTTTGTTTTCTTGAATTTTGTCCACACTTAATTTCCTTTTGTAATTAACAATATATTTTATATATGCACTTTTTCTTAAAAAAAATAGTTGAGCAACATATTCATTATTATTCTTTATTTTTCATTAATTAGCTTACATATGTTTTCAATTTTTTTTTAACATCAAATTATGCGACAACATCTCTCTCATATTCTTTATTTTTTATCAATTAGCGGACATAAATTTTTCATTTTTTTAACATAATGGTATGACAACATGTCACTCATATTATTTATTTTTCATTAATTAGTGGACATATATATCTTTTAATTTTTTTAACATAATATTACATGACAACATCTACCTCATATTGTTAAGTTTTGATTATCATTAATTAGCCGACATATATTTTTAAATTTTTTTAATGTAAAGTTACACAACAACATCTCCTCTTAGTGCAATAAACAGTTACCCATATAAATTCTATATAATATAACCTAATTTAATGGATAAGTTGAGCTTTAACTCGTATTAGAACAACGGTAAACAATCTCCATATTTGAATAATCGGTTAGCCCCGTAGATAACTATGGGGTATGTATAAACGTATGCTTTTTAAGTAACCAACATGGCTCCAATAATGTGGTCTTTCTTTTCACGTTGAAACAATAATGGGTAACTTCATAATAAACCAGAGCAACCTGGTTCTTCATGATATTCTATGGTTACACGTTGGCTTATGACGATGTTCATGGGGGCAGATCTGGATTCGGAGTTTCCTCTCTCCCACCCGAAAGGGACTGTTTGTGCTAGAGGAGAGAGGAAATTTATTCATATCCATAAATTAGAATATATGATGATAAGTTCTATGTAATCTTCCCTCTAAGTTCCATTAATTAGATTGCCCTCCATTAATAAAAACATGATGAAATTAACAAAAGTAATTTAAACTTTTAGTAAATAGGTTGTATATAATAAATGACTATTACGTGATTAGAAAAAAAATAGTATAGAATATCTTTTCATGAGGGTGTTAATGATGATTAATGGGGCTTGGAAGCGGTGCTAACCACTCCATAGTATATCTTTAGCATTAAAAGAGGGGGACATGGCCTCTCCTCTCATTGGCTTTGGTGGATGATGCGGCAGTCCATGGAGGTTGATTGGAGCCGGGGAAAGGTCCTTAGCCTCCTAAATCTTAGTTCAAGTTGAGTGTGCATGTTCCTTTGTATTCTGGGTAGCTTCGAAAATTCAAATGTTGAGAGGGGGTTATGCTAGCCAACAAAAGTTGTGGTTAAATGTTTTGGGTTCCCTCGTGGCATGGTATTTTGCATGGTCGCTTGGAATTTGTTTCTCACAAGGGTTTCCAAGGATGCCAAGTATTACACACAGTGTGACTTCTTTGGTTTTTCTTTCTTATGCTTGGTTTCCTTCTTTTGTTCTTTTCTCATGTTTGGGTTTGAGGTGTTAGGGCTTCAATATCCGTGTCTTAATTTTGAACTTCATTTTATCATCTCACCTTGGCTTGCTTGTCAATTTTGTATGCTTTATGGTTGTCCAAAAGTTACTTGCAAACGATTTTTAAAATAGAAAAATACATAATAGTGAGAAGATAAAACAAATATACACATAAATTTTTCTCTAGATCAAAAACCATGACTACCAGATTGATTTTTCATTATATTCCTGTCAATGTTACAATACATATGTATACATGCCGAAGCATTCATAAACCTCAATCCACTAACCTTGGATTAAAAAATAATTGTGGTTCCCTTGACCGGATCTACAAAAAATACCATGGACAGAAAACTATCATGCCCAAAACTATCTGCAAAATCCATGCACAAATCCATGGGAAGGTCCTCGGTGCAACTTATAACACATGTAAGGTTTAGTTTGGGAATGTGAGTCTAGTATGGCTTGAATTATCGGGGTGTTGTAGTGTTAGGTCATGTCCCTAGCTAAACAAGCTCTTGTCGATCCAGTATTGTGGTGGTTCATGTAATTCTGGTGGTCGAAGTCATTTGTTCCTTTTGTTTATGTTATCCTATTCAATGGTTAATGGTGAAGGGGTCTTGGTCAAGGATGGTGTATCCTCTATCTCCTTTGAAGGGGCATATGTAGAGTCCAAGGCATGTTCCTGGTGTTTTGTGATGATAGCGCTTGTTCGTACCTTGGTATTGCAGGGGGTGGGTCTCGTTTTTTGTCTTGTTTCTTCACAGGTAGATGTATACACAATAGCTATAACAAGTGTGCCCCCCGAGTCTTATATATGCTGCTAAGGTAGAGAATGAGGTGTAGGAATGTGGGACATGGTAGATCCGAGTTGGGGAAGCGAGGGACGAGATTCTTTACCCATGACTCAACTACCACTTATTTGAATGCTGTTTCACTATACACTATGAAAGAAAGTCACAAGCTTAAGACCCACGGGGGGTTTGAAAGAAAACTCATTCAAATTCAGAGATCATGGAGGACATGTTAGCATGGGTTCCTAATCCGGAGCATACTAGGAGCATGAGGAAGTAGTACTTAAACTTCGTGGCTCTTCATTAGCAAATGAAGACCTTGTTAGGTATGCTCTTGAAGGATAACCAAGTGGGGAATTATAATGTCTTCAACTCCTTGGAGGACATGAAGAGGATGGCTAGAAATCAATAGTTTTGCCTGGACAAAATTAACTCTCTCATGGTGCACGTGGAGAGCCATATAACCTGTGAATTGGATAATGGGGACCTGGTGAATCCTCCAGGTTCTAGTACGAGCACTCTAGCAACCATTTCATCGCCAGATAATGATCAATGGGTTTGGTGGGTTGGTGGGGGAAATTCGACAACTTTTTCATGGTGGTTCCTAGCCTAGTAGTGAATTTGGTTTTTTTTCTCTTGTCTCCTCATTTGCTTAAATGTTGATTGCAGCTCTATAGCATTACTTTTGTTTTCCATGCACTGTCAATGATAATTTTGTATGGTTTTATGTTTGTACATTGTTATGATCCTTTAAGCGAGTTTTAACATTTGTTTATGGTTATTTTGGTTGATAGGGCAATTTGACAACTTTTTTGTGGTGGTTTCTAGCCTATCAATGATTTTTGTTTTTTCTCTTGTCTTCTTCTCATTTGTTTAAATGTTGGTTGAGACTCTATAGGATTACTTTTGTTGTTCGTGCACTACCAATGATAATTTTGTATGGTTTTATGTTGGTATACTGTTAAGATCTTTTAAGCCAGTTTCAACATTTGTGTATGGTTATTTTCGTGAAAAATGTTGTCTCGGACTGCATGGTAATGGGTAAGGCCAGTTCTGGCCTTGGCCTTAATGTAATTTAGGTTAGGAGAATCATCAACATTTTGGGTGTAAATGGTAATTTTCACATTCTGGTCATCAATTGTAAAATGTTAGAGAGACGCAGAATCCTTCGTGGTCATTTTGGGAAATCCATGTAAATATGTTTATTTGATTTGTATACAACCTTAGTTCGCACAAAAAAAAAATATAGAATGTTAAGAGATGAGATGGATAGTGTTAAGGAGGCATATAATTCTATTACTCTTATGCATATGGACAATGGGTTGTCGCGATGGATGGCCCACATATAAAAACGTAAGTTTCCACTCAAACTAAAATGTTTTGCTTGGTTAATGTGGAAAAATAAAATCCTAACATGTGATAATTTATGCAAGAGGGGTTATAATGGTCCAAGCTAATGTGTAATGTGTGCCTCATCTAATGAGGATGTGGAACATCTTTTTTTAACATGCCCTTTTGCGATTTCCATCTAGAATGGTTTTCTGGATTTATTAAAGGTATTTTTCATTTGGAATTATGGCTCTATGAGAAATTGTCTAAGGGACTAGTTCTCGGATTGTAAGGTTTGGTGAACACTCCCATTTTATATTTTCTAGGGTGTTTTGCATGAGTGATTGTCTAAGGGACTAGTTCTCGAACGATAAGGTTTGGTGCACACTCCTTTTTTATGTTTTTTGGGGTATCTAACATAATATGAATGTCTATTTTTTTTACGCTACCCTCTTGGATGTCTATAGTACTTGCTTACATATTGCTCCATATTTCAATGAGATAGAGCCTATAGTGAAGAGCATGAGTGATAGACAAATTCACCACATCAAATTTTCCAATTTTGGGATAGGTTTCTTGTAGGATTTCTGATGGGGCACTAAGAAATAGTTTTTGTGGGATCGTGGCTTATATCGTCATTGAGCCTCGTACTTTCTATTACTTTTCATGCAATATTGGAATTAGCAGAAATACTCATGCTGAAATATTTGTTCTATGGGGAGTTCTCTTTTACGCGAAGTGGCTTCACATTAAGCCTATGATAGTTTTTGGCGACTCCTGTATGGGGAGTTCTCTTTTGTGCAAAGTGGCTTTACATTAAGCCTATGATGGTTTTTTGTGACTCCAAAGTGGTTCTGGATTAGGTATAGATGTAGTTTACTTTCCAGCAATATAGATTCATTAACTGGATGAAAAACGTGAAGGTTCCGTGTCAAGGTTATATAGGGAAATGTTTAGGGAATTAAATTTCTCACATATATACAGAGCTCAGAATTAAATTGCTTACCCATTATCTAAGGAGGGCATACACAAACCACCTTGAGAGATACTTTATATGGCTACACATCCAAAAATTTCAACATGCCATAGTAAATGGTCGTTCTGTGGTAAAGCAATAGACTAGCATGTTTATTTTGAGAGCTTTCAAATTACTGTTTCAGTTACATATATAGATTTAATTTAAAACTATAATACTCTGGCTATGTAGTTTGGATGCAATGTTTTGCACTATATGATGTAGTGATAAATTACACAAAGGTGGATGTAATGTTTTGCACAATAAGATGTAGTGATAAATCACACAAGGGGAAAATGAAAGTGATGCTTTAAAGTTGCACACTGTAATATTTTTTTTATTTAATAGAAAGATGAAAGTGATGCTTTAAAGTTGCACACTGTAATATTTTTTTTATTTAATAGAAAGATGTGAATTTTTTTATTAGTAATATATTTTTTTCCCTTACTCCCAAAATTGTGGTCCTAACTGTTATTTGCAGATCCCACCAGTCATGTGGTTCAATCCTAACCAGAATATATATACTTGAGAGCTGTTCCCATTTCTTCAATGGAAAGAAAAGGTCCAATTTCTTCAATTGGAAAAAAAGTCGTAACGGCAATTACCATCATAATCACCAGGGGTATGGCCAAGTGGGTTCCCTGAATTCGTGTAACTAGCAAACATGTGGAGAAATACAGCGGGCGCCTCGGTTTCTTAAACAACGGGAAAATATGGACAGGTTTCTCCCTTTTTTTTCTTTCTTTCAAGAGTTGCTAATAAATCACGTGGTTACGGTATAACAGGGAAAGCCGCCAAATTTGAATCTAGAAACCAAGAAATGCTGAATGACGCGTTTTTATAATGTTTGATGCCTTCTAGATAATACTTTATTGTGCCAGTACAATGCATGGGCATGGGAAAGGTCATTATTGTGTACGCAAAATGGGAACTTGTTATTATTGTACACATAAAAATATGTTGGCCAGTAAACTTTATGCAGTTACATTCAGCATCTTCTCTGCTTTGATTGATTTTATTGACATGATGCGATCGGTTTCCTTGAGATAGGACAAAATTTGATGAGGCGCGATGAGCACTACTCAGTGGGGCGCTCTCTGCGTGACGACAAACTCTGACCGCCGACCATGCTCGCTGTTTGCTCGGTGTTCTCGGGTCCCCAGTGTATTTCATATATTTAATATTCTCAGATACATTAATGTCATGCTGAGTTGCAGAGCAGATTTTCAAAAGTTAATAAAGGCCCCGCGACAGTCTGAACCCGAAGAGAGAGAGCACTTCCTTTCCTGTGAAACCTGCAAGGATCCATCTCACATGTTTGTAGTGGAGAAGAGGAGATGCTCTCTCCCTTCAAGTTTAGGCGCTTCCGGCGATATTTACGATGCTGGATTGTTTGTTCAGCCTCTTCCATAATTTCTTTGCCCTGGGTGAAGGAGTTTCGATTATGTTAAGGTATTTTTACGTCCATGGTAGATTTTGGAAATATTTTTACTAAATTTTTGTAAGGTTTACAGTTACATGATTAGTTATGAAGTTGGGCCATATCACAAAAAAATTAGGAAATACATTGATTTTTTTAATAAAAAAATTAATTTAAAAAATAGTAAGTTTTGTATTATGGAGCTATAAGGAAGGAGATAGCAGTAAGTTCCATATATAACTTTGTATATAAAAAGATTAAATTTTATATTTAAAAATTGTAGAAATGTTAGAAACATAATTTTCTGGTTTTTTATAGTTTTTTTGAAGATGGTAATTATAATGTTGGATTATATGGCAGTTTGCTGTAAAATGAGGATTATTGCTGTGGAATTTTATTTGATAAATTCATTTTCTGTTATTCATAGAAATTATTAGTTTGCATAGATTTATTGTTGAATAAATCTAGATAAGATAAAGATAGCTACCAAGAAATAAACTTCTTGGTATGTAGAAATCTATTGAAACCTATTATTAATATTTAATATTTTATTCTTTGTATTGGACTAGGTTCTGAGTTTTTGTTACTTATATTATTAGATTTTGCTTATATATATTTTCCAAATTATAATTCAAATAAATTTGATGTATTTTGTATCTTAAATATTTTAGATCATCTTAAATAAACAAAATAGTTAATATTAAACCAAAATAAACAGAAATTATAAAAAAAAAATGTATGTTTTTTTTTTTTTTTTAATTTTTGAGTATAATAATTACTTCATTTCCATTTTATAAAATTATATCTAATTTTTCCATTGGATTTTATAATATTGATTTTTTCGGTATAGAATTCAACTTTCATAACTTTGTATTATAGACATCTTTATGTTAA
Source organism: Pinus taeda (assembly GCA_000404065.3). Lineage (NCBI taxonomy): Eukaryota > Viridiplantae > Streptophyta > Pinopsida > Pinales > Pinaceae > Pinus > Pinus taeda. The sequence goes on along the minus strand of APFE030761408.1, from coordinate 223,537 downwards.
TTGCAAATTCCCTAAATAAAAGTCAGAGCACATATGTACTGCAGATCAATTTGGGGTATTGAAAAGCTACATCCAGTGTGTATTTGTTTGGGTATTATTATATTGATTACATATTCATATTCCGTCCATTTAACAGGTATGAAACGAAGTTAATCCATATCTGTTGGATGTCCGTGTATACAACACAGATAAAGTTGAACTTTGGGTTTATGTTATATAATACATATAAACCCTAAGTTTATGTTATATAATTACAGAGTCATCATGGGCATCCCATGTCAGGATCATCATGTGTATTCTATCTCAGTAAACCAATTTACTAACAAGTCCCAGCAAGATGTGTTGAAATTATATTTTCTTGTTACAGTTAAGTATCATCTTGTGTGCACCATCTCATTAAACCAAATTAGTGACAAGTCCCACTAATATGTGTTGAAACTATATTTTCTGGTTTTAGTTAGCCATTGTACAGTCCTATTGATGATTAAAACGCTCAATCTGTTGTTTTTCTAAGCAATCTCCTTTCTGTTTAAGTATAAGCTAAAACTGCAAACGTTGAGAAGTATCTTAAGCATCACATATATGCAGTATTTTAAGACTCATACAAATCAAGTTGAATGCAAAGTGTATTTTAGGTTCCATGCATATAAAGTTGAAGCTTGGTTTTCTTGAAATTGAATGAAACTCTCGGTAGGTTTTTTAAACATATAAAGCTGAATGCTCGGTATTTTTTGGGTTTCAAACATATAAAGTTGAAGGTTGTGCGTGGTTGAAATATAATAGAATGTTCTTTTCAATAGGTTTTTTTTTTTAAGATATTGGGAAGGGGTGGGTTGAAAATTTTAGTTGATATGGAAGTATGATTTAAATTTATGTTCAATAATTAAGTTTTATTATATATAATAGTGTTATTATATATTGTGATTTAGAAATTATATTAATAAAAAAATAAATATATATTATAAATATTAAAAAGGGAAAATGTGTTTTTAATTTATTTTATGGGAGTTAGAAAAAAAATTTCAAAAAATCTTGTAGGCAAAGTGTTTAAATCATGTTTTTGATGGTGCTGACTGTGGAAATGGATTCAGCACCATCAAAAACATTGAAGGGACCTAAAATTATGAATTTTAACCATTTTTACTTGGATTTAAAAATTTCCATAACTTTAGCAAAAAAGCATAATTGTTAGACTACCGCTATTTGGCATATCTATTTTAATTTATGTCATAATTGTTGGAAATGTTAATGTTGATACAAAATGAAGATTTTTTAGAATATAGAAAGATTTCATTTGTTATTTACTTTTTAAAATCCAATAAATATATAAATTATGTATAATTTTATTTTATTAGATCATAAAAATTTATTTTAATTTAATTTTGTAAAATTAGGGGAAAAATATATGATGGAAAAACTGTTTAATATTTATTATTATTATTATTATTATTGTCCTCGTGGATTGTATAAAGAGGGGGTACATCATACTTTTGGTGGGCTCTAGTATTGCAGTAATAATGTTGCAACTCCTGGGACTCCCTTCTTTACTTTTATCAACCTGGTAGTTTGTAACAACTTTGGAAGCAATTGTGCTATATGCACAAGTACTAGCTCTTGCCACGACTGTCACTTAGTCAGTTGTCACAAGCCCGTTAGGAGCTTAAGCCAACTTTTATGGGCTCTGAGAAGAGGCTTTTTAACTAATGGATGGAAGCTAACTCAAAGGAAGCTAATCTACTTGCAAAAAGAAACTAAAAAGCTGAAAGGAAATGAAAACCCTAGCAAACCCTAATTTTACCACCTAGCTCTACTCGTGCAAGAAAGATGATGAAAGCTACTGAAAGAGATGCCATTGACTTCGAGGAAGGTAAAATGCATGTGAATAAGCTACTTCTACATTAAAATATGGAAGAAAACATCTTTTTGTATATTTGAGTAAGTTGTCAGAATTATTTTGCATGGGCTTTAACTATTTTTTCTGTGCAGAGGTGGATTGGTGAAAGGAAATGCTTGCAGGAGGTTGAGAAGGTTAGAGGAGGGCCTAAGGGGTCCCTAGCACCCTTCGAGAGAGTTTCACAGTGATCGGATCTCAAGAAACCTCCTTCGTGAGCTTCTACAGGAAGTGTGCAGGGGTTCTACAGGATGTTCTGTAATTTCCACAGTATGTTCCAAAAAGAGGATTTTGGAGGGTTGATGGAGGAAAAATGGTGGGATAGTGGAAATGGAGGTTTGAGAAGGAAGTTAAGGGGTCTAGGACCTGCTGAATGAGGCTAAAGAGAAATTGGATTTGTTCAAGGATGTTGGGAGCAATGATGCACAAGAATGTAGAAACTAGGAGAAAGTGAGAAAACGTGGCAAATGAGAGGCAAGAATCTGAGTTAGAGGATGAAGTAGGTTGCATGGATGGGGTAAGGATAGATGATGAGGTATCACAGGTACTCTGTATGTTATTTCCCAAAAGTGATCAACAAAGGCTTTGCAAACCAAAGATCTCACTACTTTAACCTAATTTGACCTAGAAACCATAAGCATGATGCACAACAGTTTATTGGCAGCAAATCATGTAAATCAACTATGGAAACCAAACAAGAATGGATCTGAGCATGTAATCACAACTGGTATCAACTTCTACAAATGAGAATCTAACACTAATAATTGCATGATGAAGCAAAGATAGTGTTTTTGGTGGTAGCAAGGACACCTTGGTCCCAACTCATGGTCCCACTGAGGGAGAGGTGAGATCAAAGGTTCTTGATAACCTTTTTTTGAAGATCTTCTGTGTTATTAACCTATCAAATCAATCTGAATATAAAAATCCTTTTTAATCATCAAAAAAAACCTAAATAACAAAACAAGATTTAAATCTAAATAGCCGATTTTATTATAAGAATGTAGCAAAAACACATAAAAGTAAACAAAGGAGGTACTGGGCACTTGGGTTGGGCCCAACCCTAAGAGCTACAACCTCCTCAGAAAGATTAGAGCTGGTGCAAAGCTGGATTCATCTTTATTGCTCAAGAAATAATAGTTACATCAAAAACTGTCTACAAGAAAAAGCTTGAAAATGTGCTGAAATGTAGAGCTAACCTACTGCCTAAAAAATGACTCAAAAATGACTAAAATCGGACTACCAACTAGCTAACTAAAATGAGGCCCTAAGCCTTCTTATTTATACAAATTGAGGACCCCAACAGTCCTCCTAAACGTTAGGAACTCAGTTGTCAAAATTTGCAGTTAACAACAACTTTACTAGACCTTGCTCGGTTGCCCTTGTGATAATCGATGTGGTGGCCCTTTAACTCCGAGCTGCTAGTGGAGAGTTCGAGGTAAGGGCTCATAAATGAAGGGGACACTTTCCTACAAATCCTCTCCACGAATTTGGCTGCCAAGTGCTCATTTAAACCTTTTATTTTGTCTCCAAATTAACGAAAACGACTGCATAAATCACACATTAGACTTGTTGGAATAATGACTAACCTAATTCACTCTATTAGCATAAATATAATAAAAAATATGCAATAAACTAATGAGAATGTTGGATTAAGTTGAATTAGGAGGCTAAATGAGCCCATATAATTATCCATTTTTGGGGCTCATCATCACCCCCTACTGAAAGTGTTGCTCATCCTCTGAGAAACTAGTCTATATCTTTATCTTTGATGGCCCTGGTGGCCTCCCTGTCATGCCAAGCTTTTGAAGTGATGTCCTCTTCTCGGTCATGAAAACATGTTTTTCTGTCTACTTCTTCCCGTTGCCTGTGCTCCTTTTCCTGTAGCAGTTTTGTTAGCGCCTCAACCTCAGCCTGCAACTTGTCCTCTCTCTGTTGTTCATTAGATGTTTCCTTGTCTACTGGAGGCCCTTCTTGCTGTTGTTGTTCTACCAAAATGGAGGGCTTATCTTCATTATGAATTCCCTGTAGATGTAACTGCCGTTTCAATAGCTCATTCTCCTCCTGTAGTTTGGTCCTTTGACTGCTTTTCGCATGCCTTACCATGGCCAATTCCTTTCTTGATTGCTTGAGTTGTTCTTCCAAGTGACCTATGTCTTCCACACCCTTGGACTTGGCAATCCTCATCCAAGTGTGAGTCCTCACCCTTTCTTATTCTAGTGTAAAGAAGAGTGGTACCACAAATTTCTGAGGAATTATCTTCCTAGCTTCTAACAAGTTATAGTATGAGCCAAAGCTAGGCTGAGGGCTTGGTTCCAATATTTGCTCTGTCTTTCCTTCCTATGATTGTTTGGCCACCTTTTCCTCCAATTTCTCGGTCTCTCTTAGCTTAGCCTGAGTTTCCTGTAGAGAATTCTCAGCTTCCTATAGAATCGTCTCAGCTTCTTGTAGAGCTGTCTTTGAGTCCATCATCTGAATTCTCTCTCTCCAAGTGAAGGTTTTTGGCTTCCTCGTTCATAGGTCATGGATATCTTTGAAGGAGACTCCTCTTTTTGTTTAGCTATTGTGTCCTTAATGACAATTGGCTCCTTTGACTGTAGCTGGGGTTTGCCTACTTGGATCTGTGTGCTCCTCCTCGCTTTAAAGTACATGGAGGTTTGCCTGTTTCTCTTCCTTTTTGGTTTTGGAGGTGTGCTTAAGCTGGCAACCATGGTTGTTGCCTCCCTTGCCAATATTTCAGGTGATTTCTCCTCTCATTGTTCTTCTTCTCTACTTCTTGTAGAAGCCCTTGTGTTATCTGTTTCTGGATGTGTTGCTACTAATTTAGAATGTGTCTTCCCCTGTTGTTTGGACGTGCCTTCTTTGGCTGTGACAGCTCTCATTTGGGGTTTTTCAGCCTTTTCTGCCCTGCTCTGCATCCTCTTTTCCCATGGTGTTTGTGTTGTTTTCTGCACCTCTATTTTAGGCTCAGTAACCTGGCCCATTTATCCTTTTCCTCTCTATTCTTGCTGTGCCTGAATGTCTTGCATTTCTTCATCATTGGTTTTCTCACCTTTGTCAAAGTGTTCTTCTTTTCACTGCTGGATGGGGTGATATTTTCATCCTAAACTCTGATATTGTCATCCCGAGAAATGTTTCGAAAGATTTCCCATGATATGGGGACAATGTAGGTGTGCAGGGCGTCTTCTACTAATAATTTGATGAGCCCATGATGGGCCAACTGGTTCGGAATCCCTTCATTCATTTTTGTCCCATATTCAACCAGTGACTGAAGAAGAAAATAGGCAATGCTTAGTTTCATTTCTGGAGGTAAATCAATTCCATGTTTAAGTTCAGACAACAACATGAAATGGTAGCCATAGATAATGTTGAATTATGAATCCCCCTGGCATGGTGAGATTGTTCCCGTTTTTTTATGCTTTGGTCAGAAAAAGAAATGTTGTTTATGGTTTCCCCCTAGACTCAAGGAAGAATTCCTCGGCTATTTAATATCAATGAGCAACAATTCCCTGGTCTCAAGACTGTTGTGACTCAGCACTCAGCTATCTGGTTATGAAAGGAAGAGTTTTGCTTCTACAGACAAAGGACAGAGACCAAGTTTTATTCTCAAGACACATTCAGATATGAAAATTTTAAAATGTTCATCTACGGGTTGGTTCTCACAGCTGCGTATGCCTTTCTTGTAGGAGAATTTTAGAAACAAGAAATGTGGAGAAGGATTTTGATGCAGAAAACTAGGACACTCAGTGCAATACACAGACAAACATTTTATTTCCAATTCACAAGCATATTTTCCACTAATTTTCCAATCTCATGCCATGTTAAATTCACCAATTTGCACAAACAAATCATGCAAAAAGAAGCTTCCCCGATCCTACCTCGTTTTGAGCTTGAAATTCGCTAAAAATTGCAGGTTTTCTTTCTACAAGGTTGTTTTCTGCGTTTCCTATAGAACGAAACTGCGCTTCTTGTAGAGTCCGATAGGCAGGAGATTTAAAAAAAATGGTAGAAATTTCGAAAAATCAGGAAAGAATCTTGCAGAGGACCATTGGTTAGCTGATCTGGAAGTGGTGGATGCATGCTTCAGTTGTGAATGTCGTGAAGATGCAGTGAACAAAGAGTGGTGAGAGTTTCAGCTGAGCATCATTTTACTGCAGCGTGATTTGTGTGAGAAGATGAGGTGACGGGATGTGCATTAGCCCCATGAAAACTGCATTATGGTTATGAACTGTATGTTCTCTTCTTGTTAATCACTTGACATCAGTTGCAATGGAGTTCAAATAGCCAACACTACCTATTTTTTTAAATTTTGCGTGAGTTGACTATACGCGTATGTTGCATGATTTTCGGTTGAGCACTAGAGAACTGGACAACGCACTGTCAGGTTAACTTTGGTAGCTTCCTGGCTTAATCCCACCATTTCATTTGTTTATGCACTTTCTAATCATATAGAGGCAATTGGAGAAACTGGTTTAGACATATACCTATAAGTCGATGTGTTGCTTGGTACTGTTGCATGCTCATATTCCATTGTTGCATGCCTCGATCCTTTACGCTATAAGTTTTTTGTTGTCTAACGTGTGGTTATTTTTCTTGTGCAGGTATCCTTTGGCTGGATCAAAGCTGTAGAGGTCAGTTTCATGCTTCAGATTTGCACCTTCATGCTACTGATGCTGGATTTTTGGAGGACAACAACTTGTTTTCTCTATAGCTCCAAAACAATAGATCGGATTAACCTGAAACTTTCTAAGCATGCTTCTATCATTGTTATGCAACTCCCACAGCAAAATTGTGGTCAATGGATACACGGATATCGAGAAAAACGGAAAATGGCTGAAGATTACAGAGGTCAATTTCTCGGAAACCGTGCATCTGAATCGACTGAAATTGCTTGGGTAGGTGACTATCACCCATATTCACCTCCCCATGAAAGAGATTCTGAAACATATATATGGATATGGAGAAAATGCAAAAATGGATGAAGGTGATGGAGGCTGATTTCTTGGAAACCATGCACCAGAATTAGTTGAAATTGCTCGAGCATGTTGCCATCATCCCTATACAACTCCCCATAAAATAATTTTATAAATGGATGCACGGTTTTCAAGTTAGGGAAAAAACAAATTTATGCTATGTGTATTTTTGTTTCAAAGCATTCTGCAGTTTTTTGCATGGCAAAAAAAAATGAGCTTGGGCTATAATGCAGACTTGGAATTGATGGGAGAGAGGTTTGAATATTGTAGGAGGACGTATGAACCCTTTAGGAAGTTATCATGTTCGCCAAACTACCTTTTTGAAATCCATTTCTAGCTTCCTGTAATTTCTATAGGAACTTCGTGTAAAACACACAGTTTTTAGGAAAGAAGCACAATGAGATGGCAAAAATAATGGAGATGGGTGAGGGATGGAAAAATGGATGTGTACAGGCCTCATGGACATATTCCTAGCCTTCGGTTCCTCTTCGGAGATCGATTTTGGGTTGTTTGTAGGCTTCCTATAGAAGACACAAAACTTCCTGTAGAAGACAAAAAACTTCCTGTAGAAGGCACAAAAATTCTTCTGTCTTTGTTTTGAGCGATCCTCCAAACCTGTAATTTCCTTGCTGCAACCTGCAATTATTCAATGGAAATTAGGTTTATCTTTCTTTTTCTCTTTTTTTGAAAACAACTAGGGCGCCTCATGGAGGTTTTCACTCTAATTGCCTGCCCTAGGCGCCTCCAAGCGAGGTTTTCACCCAAGGATCTTTTTCTTTTTTTTCTCTTCTCTTTTTTTCCAACCCATTGACCGTCTCATGGAGGTTTTCAATCAATGAGCCAATATGAGGCAGATCCGAGGAGGTTTTCACCTTAGATTTTTATTTTCCTCTTATTTTCATTTCTTTTTTCTTTTTTCTTTTTTCTTTTTATTTTTTCCTACCCTACCCTACTTGAAAAACAAAATCATTTTCAAGTATAAGAATACTTCCAATGGAGCCATGTGCACATTGAGATTAGAGACAAAATGATGTGGAGCCTTGAAATGCATGCTTTGACAGATATCCGGATTTCAAAGACCAAATGGTTTGACTTTGAAGGGATAAAACATAGCTGAGAAAGAGAGTACTACTGCAACTTAGTGATCGTTTAGAACCATATCTCAATATAGCTCTGATATCCTTGGTCCTTTTGTTGATCTGAATCATTCTCCATATCTTCTTCTATCATGACCTTCACATCTTCCTCCTTTTGCTGATTTTTCTCTTGAATACATGGAGGATTTGATGGTAACCATGAGGGAGCTCTCTCGATCTCTTATTTTGATGTCTTCTTTTCATTAAGTGTAGCCCATGGTCCTTTGATCTCCTCTTTTGAATATTCTTTTGTTGGATGTGGTCCTTCAATGCTTTCAATATAATATCTTGTTTGCAATACTCTTCCTGAGCTATGGTGAATATCATTGAGCTCAAGAGGAGTTATTTGGAAGTGTTGTACCTCAGCTTTGCAATTGTGTTGAGCTACTCCAATGTGCGAGTTTGTAAATGGTGATATGGGTAGTTGAGTGGGGGTCTATATTTGAGATGGATATGGGTGGGGTTGTGGTTGGGCAGATGGTTTCCCACCATATACATGTTGAGCCTGCCTGTTATTTGGGTTCGAGTTCGGTTGAGCAGGCATTTGGGGTTGTCTTGGTGGAGCAGGAGGCAATGGTTGTGGTTGAGTAGGTGGTGGAGGAAAAGGAGCAGGAGGAGTGTTGTACTAGGGCCATCACCCTTGATGAGGTGCATTCCACTGAGGCTGTCACTGAGTGTAGGGGTGAAATGGATGAACAGTTGGTTGGTCAGAATATGCAGATGTGAATGACCAAGGAGGAGGTGTGGACTAGGAAGGATGAGTAGGGGGACCCCAAGAAGGCATGGAAGTGGCTTGATAGGGGTCGTAATAGGTCTCGGATGTCCCTTACAGTTCCTACTGGTAAGATCTGGGTCCATGTGGCCTCCTTTGGTTCATATAATAGAGTGGTTCAATGGCTCCTTTGGCTTTCTGATATGCAGCTTTAAGTCCAGGCAAGGAAGGGCACTGATTCATAGGATGGTATTCTTCACAGTTGAAAGACACTTCTAGGGAGTGCATTGGACATTTGTTCCTAGGATGCTTTCTAGTGCACCTGGGACAAAAGATGGCCAAAGCCCTCTTGCCTTCCTCTTGCTTCCTTTGGACCCACAAGGTATCCAGTTGCATAACAAGAAACGGCCTCACCTCACTCTTGAAATCTTTCATTTGATTTGAAAATTCGTTTTTGGATAGGGTACTAGTCCCAAAATTTCTATTTGCAGCCATTTGCTCCAGAGGAATGTTTTCTTCTTCTTCTCCACTAGAGGTTATTCAAATATTTCTTGCTATCCATGTAGGGGTTCTTTTTAATCATAGTCATCAAAGAAGAGAGAAGGTTGGCTGTGTGAAGCAGTGGGGGTGTTGTGCAATCACTTTTCTGAATTATCTCTACTCCTACAAGGCATGAAAGGAAATCTTTTTGGTTGATTTTTGTTTTTTTTTCTACTTGTACCTACAAAACTAAAATAGATTGAACTGCAACTAACTAAAATCTATCTTGCTGAAATGAAAATGTGGAATTGAAATGGAAACAGGAAAGGAATAATCTATTTTGTTGAAATGAAATTGTAGGAATGAAATGCTAAGCTACGCTTGCAGAATTGACATTGTGGAATTGAAATGCTAATCTACGCTTGCAGAAATGAAATTTCGGAATTTAAATGCTAATATGTGAAAGTGGGAAATATCTAATCTATGTTTGCTGAAATGAAATGAAAGTAGGAAATGTCTAATCTACTTTTGCAGAAATGAAATTGTAGAATGGAAATGAAATAAACTACTTAGCAGAAGGTTGTAGTAGAAAATATAAGAAAAGCAGCAATCACCAATACTCTGATGCTTCCCTGGAAATTGCAGTAATAATGTTGCAACTCCTGGGATTCCCTTCTTTACTTTTATCAACTTGGTAGTTCGTAACAAACTTGGAAGCGATGGTGCTGTATGCACAAGTACTAGCTCTTGTCGCGACTGTCAATTAGTCAGCTGGCACAAGTCCGCTAGGAGCTTAAGCCAACTTCTATGAGCTCTGAGAAGAATTTTTTTAACTGATGGATGGAATCTAACTCAAAGGAGACTAATATACTTGTAGAAAGAAACTGAAAAGCTTAAAGGAAATGCAAACCCTTGCAAACCCTAATTTTACCAGCTAGCCCTAATTGTGCAAGAAAGAGGATGAAAGCTACTGAAAGAGATGCCATTGAATTCTAGGAAGGTAAAATGCATGTGACTAAGCTACTTCTACATTAAAATCTGGAAAAAAACATATTTTTGTATTTTTGAGTAAGTTGTCAGAATTATTATGCATGCGCTTTAACTATTTTTTCTGTGCAGAGGTGGATTTGCAAAAGGAAATGCTTGTAGGAGGTTGGGAAGGTTAGAAGTGGGCCTAACGGGTCCCTGGCACCCTTCCAAAGAGTTTCATAGTGATCGGATCTCAAGAAACCTCTTTTGTGAGCTTCTACAGGAAGTCTGCAGGGGTTCTACAAGATGTTCTGTAATTTCTACATGATGTTCCGAAAAGAGGATTTTGGAGGGTTGATGGAGGAAAACTGGTGGGAAAATGGAAATGGAGGTTGGATAAGGATGTTAAGGGGTCTAGGACCTAGTGAATGAGGCTAAGAAGCAATTGGATTTGTTTAAGGATGGAGGGAGCAATGATGCACAAGAATGTAGAAACTAGGGCAAAGTGAGAAACCGTGGCTAATGAGAGGCAAGAATCTAAGTTAGAGGACGAAGCAGGTTGCATGGATGGGGTAAGGGTAGATGAGGAGGTATCACAGGTACTCTACACATTCTTTCCAAAAATTGAACAACAAAGGCTATGCAAACCAAATATCTAACTACTTTAACCTAATTTGACCTAGAAACCATAAGCATGATGCACAACAGTTTATTGGCAGTAAATCACGTAAATCAACTATGGAAACTAAACAAGAATGGATCTGAGCATGTAATCACAACTGGTATCAACTTCTGCAAATGAGAATCTAACATTAATAATTGCATGATGAAGCAAAGACAATGTTTTTGGTGGTAACCAGGACACCTTGGTCCCAGCTCATGGTCCCACTGAGGGACAGGTGAGATCAAAGGTGCTTGATAGCCTTTCTCTGAAGATCTTCTCTATTATTAACCTATCAAATCAATTTGAACATGAAAATCCTTTTTAATCATCAAAAGCAACCTAAATAATAAAACATGATTTAAATCTAAATAGCAGATTTTATTCTAAGAATGCAGCAAAAGCACATAAAAGTAAATAAAGGAGGTACTGGGCACTTGGGTTGGGCCCAACCCCAAGAGCTACAGCCTCCTCAGAAAGATTAGAGTTGGTGCAAAGCTGGATTCATCTTTATTGCTCAGGAAATAATAGTTACATAAAAAATTGTCTATAAGAAAAAGCTTGAAAATGTGCTGAAATGTAGAGCTAACCTACTACCTAAAAAAATAACTTAAAAATGACTAAAATTAGACTGCCAACTAGCTAACTGAAATGAGGCCCTAATCCTTCTTATTTATACAAATTGAGGACCCTAATAGTCCTCCTAAACTTTAGGAACTCGGCTTCCAAAACTTGCAGTTAACAACAACTTTACTAGCCCTTGCTCGGCTGCCCTTGTGTTAATCGATGTGGTGGCCCTTGAACTCCGAGCTACTGGTGGAGAATTTGAGGTAAGGGCTTATAAATGAAGGGGACATCTTCCTACAAATCCTCTCCACGAATTTGGCTACCAAGTGCTCATTTAAACATATGATTTTGTCTCCAAATTGATCAAAAAGACTGCATAAAGCATATATTAGACTTGTTGGCATAATGACTAACCCAATTCACTCTATTAGCATAAATATAATAAAAAACATGCAATAAACTAATGAGAATGGTGGATTAAATCGAATTAGGAGGCTTAATGAGCCCATATAATTATCATTTTTGGGGCTCATCAAGTGTGTTTAACATTGAGATGCGCACATGTATATTATAACATTTGTGTACATAGGGATGAAAATGGACTTACCTATTGCATCTAGAGGCACTATACAATTTAGAATAGAAAATATATTGTAATGTCCGATCCTATTTTGTTAAACATTTTGACTCGACTAAAGTACATAAAAATAAAAATAGAATAACATTTAAAAATAGAAAAGAAAAGAAAAGAAAAATAATTATTATTATCATTATTAATAAAACATTCTTAATCAGTTAGATTACAATAAAAGAAAAGAAAAGAAATAAAAATAAAATTATATTAATAATTAATTAAAATAATTAAATTAGTTGGGATTCATCGTATCTCATCTACAAAGTCGCAAGAGATAAATATTTAGCTATAAACTCGTTTAGAGTGAAAAGGGTCTAAAATTTAGATAGATTTGGCTAGTTTATTATAATGCTACTTTTTAAGAGCGAAAAAAAAATTTAAAATTAAATGCATCAGCTAGTTTATTATAATGGCTTATATAATAATGTTACAAGTGTAATTTTTACATTACATGTATATTATATATGATTTAATTTATTATAAAAATAATTCTATTTATCAATAATTTATCCAATTGAAATCAATATCATTATCGTTTTCTTTACTTATTAAGATATAAGATACTTAATTTCCTAAAAATATTTTTAATACTTTGCATTATTTAAAGCTTAAAAGTTTATTTGTTATATATGGTTTTTTGTCTTAAGATATTAATATAAAATAATTATATCAAATATCATCTAAAAATATCTCTAGATGAGATATTATTTAGACAAAATTGGGAGTGGGTTGGCGCCATCCTACTTGACCAACGAACTCAATGACATGGTAAGACGCCCCCATGATAGTTTTAATATCCTTGCACTCGATCATGCCAACCATCCTTCAACATAACATACACCTAAAATTTGGCATAATTCCAATCGCCTCAATGATCACTGATATGCCCACTCTTGTTTTCTAGTGAAGGATGCATTTCTCTAGGCCTTGGGGTATGCACTCTAGACTATCACTAGCTTTATTGTGCTTGGCAGTGTATGTAAATGGATTTTTGAAACTATCAAGTGTGATATCAGTTCTACTAGAAGCTTATCTCTACTTGGAACTTTGGTGCTCTAGTTGGGGAAACAACACTCTTTTCAGCTAGAATTTCATTATTACCAAGATGGTGCTTAGTCTCACTTTTGTTTGCAGTGCAAGGAGGATGGTATCTTTCCTTTCGATCACCATTTGTTTCCTTTTTTCCAGTCATCTTCATCTTACAAGTTTATCAAGCCTCAAGCTGCTACTAGGATCAAATCCTTATATTCGCTATGGCTTCCTCTATGAAAAAATATTTGGTCCTTAAGATTCTTCATGCCCACCTCCTCTTCACAACTCGGCCTCCTCTCTAGCTAGGTTCTCCTTCTTTCTTCCTTAGAATTCTCTTTGACCTCTCTTCCTTCTCACTTCCACATACCACCTTTGGGCTCCACTCGTGATTCATTCCTTATCCCTTCACAGCTAGCATTTGGCTTTCCCCTACCATTAGTCCCCTTGTCATTGTTGGGCATGAGCAGAACCTTCTTATGGAAATCATTCCTTTTATAATTTTCTTCCTTCCCTTTTTTGTGTGACGTGGAGCCTCCTTGAAGCTAGCTTAGCCTCTTTTCCCTCCTCTCTAGTGTCATATTTCTCTAGCTTCTCAAATTCTAATTCCAAGCCTCCTGAATTAGCCCATGTGCAAAACCAGGTAGCCTATTATCAAAAGAGGTCCCAAAGGGGAAACATGTTGATGCATCATCATTTGGAGGAAGTAGCCACCCAATATCGAGACCTCACTGAAGGCCTGTCTAGGAAGAACTCACCTGTGTCGAGGGACAATGCTCCTCTTCTAGACTTCACCTCTCAGACACAATTTCTTCTAGAGTTGGTAGATTGAGTTCTCAATACTGGTCACACTTAGGGAAGGTATAATTAATACATGCAAATACTTTATCTCTATTGGCATATGAAATTCTTGTTAGGTAGAGTTCTTTTGGACTAGCATGACCATCAAGCGAACATTCTCCACTCTTTTGGGCCCCTACATTGGCATATGAAAGGCCTGTACTGATGGATGAATTTCATAAAGAAGCATCTTAGAATCCCACCGTCAATGGGGGGTATAGGTAGGGAAAAAAAGATCTCATCCAATTTGTTGCTATGGATGTAGACCCACCCTTCTTGATTGTAAGTCAGGTTCTCATCATATTGGTTATTTTGTCCTAATGTTTTCTTTTGGCTAGCTAGGCTCGATATTATCTATTGTCTATTTTCTTAAGACTCAACTACCTAGTATCCTATACCTCTCTATGAAGAATCTATTTTTGGCTATGGTTGGGCCTCCCCTACCAAAGACTAACATAAGATTTTTAGTACTTATGAATAGCTTCTAATACAATTCACCATTTAAAAAAAAAATCATCCAATAATATATAATTAAATATATTATTATAATATTTAATTTTCTTTTACACATTTAAGTATAATCACAAAGTTGCATTGAATTTTATGAAAACATTATATTTTAGTATTAAAAGCTATTCCTTTCTTTCTGTGTATATATATAAAATATAAATTTTATAAACAAGATGTAAGTTATTGATAGCCTATATTTTATTTAATATTTTACGATTATTTTTTAGTAAAATAATTCTAGAGTTTAAAAATTGGTTTGTTAAATGCCTTACAAATAAAAACATAAAAAGTTCCATATTTAATTGTTAAACTAAAAAGCTTAGGAATGTGTACATTAAAAATAACTACATTTATAACTAGCATTTGCATCTAATGTTGTAAAGGAAACGTTGTAAGGCATAGAGTATGGAAGCATAGCGACATGTGAATGGGCATTGTTGAAATCAAGGGTCGACGGTAATGAGTTTTAATTGAAATTGTTAGTTATGTGTATGTTGAATATGGATATATTGTAAATAAAATTAATGTGTGGAAGAATAGTGACATGTGCGTGGACATTGTTTAAAACAAGGGTTGGATCATATTGAGTTAGAGTTGAAAGTATTAGTTATGTGTGTTTTGAATATGGATATTTTGTAAGTAATAGTAGTGTTTGGAAGAATAGAAACCTCTGAATGGACATTCTTGAAATAAATGGTGCATGATAATGAGTTATAGTTAATGTCATGTAGAGGTTACCAATTATCCATGTAGTAGTTGTTGTTTATGTGAACATGTTTTTGTTCATTATTTTAAGGTTTTTTTTTTTTTTGTATTTGGAGATTATGTTTTTCCATATGTTACATATTTATGGTGTTAAAAACTACTAGTGGATTGTAACGGAAGAGTAGAAATAAACGATACGACATTGTGAACAACCTCATGGTTGTTATTCTATAGTTTTTTTTTTTAAGTGATGTAGAAGTATTATTAATATTTGAAATATGTAAATTAATTGTGGAAATTCATTAGTAGTAGTTTACATGGGAAAGGTTATTGATAATAATATCTAATAAACAAGATTTCATGTAACGGTGGAAGATGAAGCCAAGTGATATACATTAGGTGGAATTTACAGAAAGTACAATGTTTGTAACGAAGAATGTCTCTTGATGTTCAAAGATCCCTTTTCAAGTTTCAATTGAAAAACACAAGTAGTATATTGTAATGGATGAGGTGAGAAAAGGAATACATGATTGTGAAGAACATTGTGTTTGTCATTCCATATTTGAAGATGCATCAAAATTTGTTGGATGCATCGAACCCCTGAAGAAGTAGCAATGCACTAGGAAAATGCATATTTTGTTAAAATCTCTAATATGTAAATTAATTATGGATATTTATTAGTAATAGATTGCATGTGAGTTGTGTTAAAATAAAATTGGAATGAATGGAAAGGAAATTCACTTTGTCATGGGGATTTAAATATTGTTAGTTGAAGATGAAAGGTGAACAATGGCATATCAAACACCATTGGAGTTTATGCGTAATTGGAGATGCATATTTCTTGACTGTCATTCTACCCGTATTTTTTGCATTCTATCATGTTGATGAATGTGGTTTATGCATTTCAGGGTAGATTTAATTTGTAGTAATAATTGTATAGTTGGACGGAGGCGGTATAATGGTATTGTTGGATTCAGTACCGGAAGAAATATGTTTTGTATATCTTGCAATGTAAGTATTGATGCTTCAATTTCATCACAATAGTTATATAGTTGTGCTATTTCTGAGTCCATATTTCATGTTGCAAACGAAAGAAAATGTGAGAATCAAGTGTATAGAAAATATAATGAAAATGTAATATTTGCAACCATGTATTAATAATGATTAGATTTGATTATTGTTATGAAATAGATTAAGCTTATAAAATAAAGGAAACCTTTTGGTGATGTTAACATATAGATTGGAGTAGATTGTCTGGAGGTGGCATCGAATGGAGAATTTCTTCTGTGTATTTTATGTAAGGAATGTTTTTGCTATCCCTTCATTTTATTGTAACGATCGAAACTGAATGCGGGGAAAATATGGAGATCTTGTAGAGAAGGTACTCTTGAAATTGTTGTGAATGTGAGACCTTGGTGTATATGTTTCCCAGTGTCAATTGTTGCTTTTGGTTGTGTCATACCTTGAGATTTATATATGGCTAATGACCAAGCCATCTTCAGGGGAATTTACATACGTCTATTTATTTTTATTGTTGGAATAGGCAAGTGAGTGGGATTTCATTCATCCCAAGGAGGCCTGATGTATTTTGGAAAAGTTATGACAACAAATGTTGGATGTTGTGGAGGTGCGGTTAATTCTTTGTAAAATATGGTTATAATTTCTCTGAAGGAACCATTAATAAGTCCTGGTGAAACCCAAAGGTTGGAAGTTAGCATCAATTTTTGGCCATTCCATAGTAACACAATTCGCTCAAGCTCCTTGCCCTCTAAGGAAATGTTGGAATATGTGTTGTTATCTTTAGAAATGGGTCTTGTGATGAGAGTGTTTTGAGATTTTATTATTTGCTTATTATGAACCATTGTTTGAGCATTTATTGGAAATAGATGAATGGAATCATGAAAGGAATGTATTTCATCTTCTAATCAAAAGGAATATGTCTGTGACATGAGTATGTTGTAGTCGTCAATTGTTGGATTTGCATTTCTAATGTTCTGGATGATGTTGACGAAAGTAACTTGGGTGATTTTGTCACCTTGTTGATGAAATATTGTGTTTAATGTGATGACTGTGTTGAGTGCGTTCCACAATGTGCTTCCATGGCTCGTGCCTTCATATAGAAGTATGTCTTTAATGGGAAGTAACTGGCTGAGATTACCAACCAATATAATGGAATAGCCATCGAAAGGAGTGTTTCTTTATAGTGGAAATGCCTCTCGAAGATGTTTTTCAATATGTATTAGAAGCTTTGGCCCAATGAAGCCCATTTCATCGATCAATATGTACCTTATATGCTTGATTTCTTCTTGGAATTTCACAATAGCATTGCCTTATAAGGGCGTAAGATCCCATATAGGAAGGTGGAGGGCGAAATGGATTGTCTATGATTGTATGTTGAAGGCGGAAATGCTTGCAGGGGCAAGGAGAATGATTGGTGAAGGTGTTGGGCTTGTAAGGGTTATGAGCATATCTTTGATGCAACTCATAAGGAGGGATTTTCCTATACTAGTAGTGCCCTGCATTATCATTCTGAAAGTAGTTAAAATATCCTTCTTATCAAAATTATTAGAAATAATATTTAGAGCTTTTATTTGCATTGGAGATAATGTAGTAAGGGTCATGAGGATATGTTGATGTATTTGAAGAATGCGTTGGACGGAGTGGCTATTCTCAATGAATTGTATAGCATTATTTTGTAGATGTAATGGGATAGCGATATGATTCTAGTTATGATTGTCATCAAAGCCATGAAGGCCAAGCATGTCAAGGTCATTTATGAGGAGCTCATTTGTAGGGTATAATTGGGAGAGTAATTCCCATTCATTTATTTCCATGGTTTTTAGAGAATTGGCTTCATGAATAGTTGAGTTATCATTTGAAATAGATTCAATATTAGATAGTGTGTGGAGTTGATGCCGAGGTTTGTAGAAGGCATGAAATGTTTGCTGGTTTGTGATGAATAAGTTCAACTCTACAAAAGTCAACATAGAAAGGTTCTGTTGTGGATGGTATGGAGGAGTAGCGTGGTATGACTCGAATAATTGCTTCTGTGGGTCAAAGTTTCCATTTGTTTGTTTTGTGACAAGGATCATATGACCAAGATCTTGCTACTTCTATAAGTGATTGTTAGGACTCAGAATTGACCATTTTTGACCTTATATTTTTGCCATAATATTATCCTTTTCAGTCATAAGTTGTAAGCTTTGATTACATAATGACTTAATCACCCCAAGGTATGAAGTAACTTTCCGCATATCTATATGTTTAATTGTTCATTGCATATTCGTGAGTATATTTATATTTATCTTTGGAAACGCTGACTAAGTTGCCAAGTAATTGTCTTAAGCCTGCAGTAATTATAATTTATAGTTGCTGTAACACTAGAAACAACAACTATGCAGTTTCCGCAACACCAAAAACAGCAACTAGGCAGTTGCTGCAACACCAGAAGCAGCAACTACACAGTTGCTACAGTCAACAACAACAACCATCTAAAGCAGGCTATTTTGCAACAACTAGGAATAACAAACGACAACTATCTGAAGAACGCTGACACGACATGATCAAGCAGCTGTCTAAAGCGGGTAGAACACAGTTACCATTGCTTAAATCAGGAACAACATGGTGAAACGGCAAAGGAATGCGAGAATCCCAAGAAGACGGTCGAAGTCGGTTACCAGCTGTGTAACAACCAGAACCTAAGAAAGAATATATTATTATACGGTTGTAACAACGTTCTGTAATTCTTATATTTGATAGAATGGGTTAACTGAATGAACTATAATAATCTATTGTAATAGATGTCTCCTCTATAAAGAGGAGACATCTACATTAGAAGGGGGGGATTGTGGTCTGTAAGTGAGATTTTGAGAGACATCAGCAAGTCTGAACTTTATTGTACTTGAATATTTTGGCAGATGAATAGAAGATTGTTCTGAGCACTTAATCTAGCCTTTGTGTTCTGGGGAATCTTGTGAGAGGGACTGGGCCCACCTTCCTCATAAGATTCACCCATTTATTTTTCTGTCAAGTGTGTAAGTGTGTGATAGTTTCTTTCTGCTGATACTCTGTTTGGATTCTGTAGCATTACCTCTGGTATTTCCGTTTTTCTAGTACTCTGTTTCATTAATTGCTTGAAGTTGTGCAAGGATATTTCACCGGTGAATTAGAGTGCAGTGTGTATTAGCAATCTGGTTACAGGGGCAGGTGCTGAACGTCCTCACCTAGAGGATAGGGTCCTGATCCTCTGCCAACAGAGCATCCATCACTTTGCTTTTCAGATTCGTAATCTTAATTAATTACTTTCATTTTATCGGTACTGTGATAACTTAGCGTAAGAATCACTTATACTACAGCTTTTAATGCTTTTAGAATTGAGTACATACAGTACACGATAGCCTTTGGAATAAAAAGACTTTCCCAGGTTGACAATTAATGGGGTACTTGATTGTTTAATCAATAAACAATCCAACTAGCCAACATTTTGGCGCCGTTGCCGGGGAAGGCAACTAAAGATTTCTAAAAGCATTAATGATTTCTTTGTGAAAATAACAGGTGCATGAGAGGACGCAAGAAACCTAATTCCACAGGCAGCAAGGGAGGAAGAAAGAATTTTATTGACGAAATCATCTCAAAGGCCGAAACATCACAGTGGACGAGTTCCCAGAGACCTCAAATCCAATACTCCTCACAAACGGATCGACAGACGGAGGAAGTACTGGGACCTGAAAGGAAGCTGGAAGTACCAGAATACACTGAGGAACCAGTAGAAGAACCTAAAGAAACAGAAGATACAGAAGATAAAGTAAGTGATTCAGGAAAAAGACCAATGGAGGATAACAGAGCAGAAGGAAGGGGGGAGAACTCACTCTCTACTCTGGAGTTCCCTATTGGGGACCTCCCGAGAGGAACGACCCCTATGAAGAACATTCCACTCTCGGCATTACCCAACTTCCATGGGTTATCCTCTGAAGACCCAGATGAATTACTCTTTGAATTCGATATACTATGTAGAAGTTATGATTATGTGAGTCCTAATCAGAAACTAAAACTGTTTCCAGCAACACTAAAAGGGAATGCATTGAGGTGGTTCATGAGCTTAGGAGCTCAGGCAATCACCACCTGGGACCAGATGAAAGAGGGATTCCTAGCCAAGTATCAAGACTACTGTCGAACAAGAGAAAGGAAGGAATAATTGTTTAAAATGGTTCAAAAGGAGGACGAGAGCTTAAAAGATTTTGTGGAAAGACTGCAGTATAATCTGCAGAGGTCTGACCACCCTAATATGAGTAAAGATATTCTGAAAACCATATTGCTGAAAGGGGTAAGAGATGACTGCTTGGACATGTTGAACATGATGGGAAAAGGGGACATTTCCAAAGAATCATTTGATCAAATTATCAATCTCTGCATGAGATGCTCAAGAGGAGCGGGGAACAGATCAAAGAGCAGGGATAATGTGTATTCAAGAGTTCAGAAGTCAGCCAGTGGAGGAGCAACAAGAGCCGAAATAGGTAACTTATTGGAAGAATTTAAAACTGAGATGCTAAGCTCTTTTGCTTCACAAATTGATGCTCTGCAGGTTAAGAAGAAACGGGCGGAAGCAGAAGCTGCTCTAGCTATTTTCTGTTCCAAATGCAGAGGAAAACACCCACTCAGGGAATGCCCACTGGATAAGATACATATCTGCACAATCTGCGAGAAGGACCATGAAACCCAGCAATGCCCCTCTCTGCCTGGAATCAAAGCAGCATTGCAGTCAATTGAAGAAGAGGCTGAAGCAGTGTACCTGATGACACAGAGGAGGAAATGGCCACAAAGACAAGGTATGAGCTCTAACACAGCATTCAGTCGTTGGAATAATAATTCTCCTTTTCAAACAAACTACCCACCCATGAACCAAATGCAGTACCCACCCTTTAATACAATGAATTTTCCACTTATGCAGCAACCAAATCTTCCTTTTTCTGATCCTACTATATGGAATCCTTGGGCTCCCCAGCAACCGTATTTTAATCAATGGAATCCAAATTGGGCAGCCCAACAGATACCATTTCCTCAACAACAACAGTATCTTTCCTTACCATCCAATACTCTGCAAAATAACCAATCAATGAGACCCCAACTACCGGTGAAACCTAACCCCAATCCAAACAATAATAAAGCCTTGCAGGTAATTGATATTCAAAGTCAACCTATCCTCCATATGCAATGTAATGATATCCATTTACGCTCTGGGAAGATAGTTGAACCCATCATAGATGACATTACTGACTCCGAAAAAGAAGAAACTAGAAAGGAAAAGTCATCCAATAAAGATACTGAAATCCGTGAATCATCTTCTAACAAGATTGTCCAAACAGCAGAACCACCCTTCCCTGAAAGATTGATTCTTAATAAAACGTTTGAGCCACCAGCTTTCAACCTTTTAGGAGAACTACAGAATTTATATGTCAAAATCCCATTATTGCAAGCTCTAAGAGATGTCCCTATCTACGCCAGAACTGTTAGGGATATTTGTGTTAGGAAGCCTAGAAGAAAAGCCAGGGAACCCCTCACAGTTCATGTGATGGGAGAACTGACTGCTCTAATGACAGAAAAAGACCCCCCTATGAAATATGGTGACCCTGGTCACCCTACAGTAATAGTTCAGGTCGGAAAAACCTTTGTCTCTAAAGTTCTAGTGGATCTAGGTGCTGCAATAAACATTATGACACTTGAAACAGCACAATTACTGCAGTTGAAACACTTAATTAGGGAAACTCCAACCATTTTAGAGCTGGTTGACTGCTCTACAATTAGACCTGAAGGAGTGATCGAAGACCTGGTAATTTCTGTAGAATCTTGGAATTGCCCAGCCGACTTTGTGGTGTTACAAACTAAAACAAAGTTGGGGGGTCATCCATTAATTCTAGGAAGACCTTGGTTGGCTACAGCAGATGCTTTCATTAGCTGTAGGTATGGATCAATGACAATATCCAATGGGTAGGAAACTAAACAGTTGACTCTTTATCGTCATGCCACACCCATGATTAATAACGATAATTCAATATGGGTAGACTATGAGGACGAGGAAACCCAACCTATTTTAACTATCGGACAAGCTTTAACTCTCAAAAACTCAACCAAAGATGAATTAATCAGCAACTTTATTTCTGAACCTTCTTCGGTTAGCTAAGAGATACATAATCACCTCACTACAACCCTAGAATCAGAATCCCAGAACAACCTTGAAACTAAAAATTTATCTCAAATACTAGCTGGCAGTCCTTCCAAAAGTATGACAGTAGAAATCGAACCAGGTAAAACATTAAATATAAATCCTAACCTAACAGATGATCAAAAGCAACAATTAACGAAGCTACTTAAAGAAAATAAAGAGGCATTCGCTTGGGATTATACAGACATGAAAGGGATTTCCCCTAAACTGAGCACTCACCGTATTTATATTAAAGAAGGATCCCGACCAGTTTGTCAGCCCCAAAGAAGGATGAACCCCAATCTAAGGGAAATAGTAAAAGAAAAGCTTCAAAAATTGTTAAATGCAGGATTTATATACCCCATATCGGATAGTGAATGGGTTTCTCCACTAGTAATAGTACCCAAGAAAAATGGGAAATGGCGAGTATGTGTAGACTATAGAGCCCTAAATAAGGCCACCGAGAAGGACCATTTCCCGTTACCATTCATTGATCGGGTATTAGATAACTTATCTGGTAAGAAGTTATTTTCCTTTTTGGATGGATTTAGCAGATATAATCAGATAAGGATTGCACCCCAGGACCAGGATAAAACCACTTTTACTAGCCCTTGGGGGACCTTTGCTTACAGGGCTCTCCCATTTGGGCTATGTAATGCCCTAGCAAAATTTTAGAGAGTGGTCATAGGTATCTTTTCTGATAGAATAAATGATTCCTTAGAAATTTTTATGGACGACTTTACTCCTTATGGAACAACGTTTGAAGATGCTCTGTAGAATCTTGAAAAAGTACTTAAGCGGTGTATTGAAGCACATCTTGCCTTAAGTACTGAGAAATGCCATATGATGATGAATGAAGGCATTGTCTTAGGCCACTTTGTTTCATTATTAGGAATTCAAGTCGATCCTGCAAAAATACAGGTAATTTTGACCCTCCATATTCCCAAAACCCAGACAGAGGTAAGGAGTTTCTTATGACATGCAGGGTACTACAGAAGATTTATCAAGGCTTTTTCTAAGATAGCTTCCCCTCTGTTTGTGTTATTAACGAAAAACGTTGAATTTAAGTGGACTGATGACTGTGAAAAAACATTTGATCAGCTTAAACATCAGTTGTCCATAGCTCCCATTTTGAGAGAACCAGATTGGGCACTCCCCTTTCACATATCCTCTGATGCCTCAGACACTGCCATTGGAGCTGTCCTGGGACATGAAGAAAATGGTCTTCCCTATGCCATTTACTTCATTAGTAAAAACATGACTCCCGCAGAACTTAATTACACGGTCACTGAGAAGGAATTTCTAGCAGTTATTTATGCTATCAACAAATTTAGGCACTACATAACTGGTTATACTACTTTTGTGCATACCGATCACTCGGCCATTAAATACTTAATGAATAAATCAGTTACAGATGCTCGAGTCACTAGATGGTTACTGTTATTATAGGAATTTGATATCACAATTGTAGATAGACCAGGAAAAGAAAATGTAGTTGCTGACTTTCTTTCTCGATTGAAAACTAATGAAAATATTCTAGTAGATGATTCTTTTCCCGATGAGTATTTATTTGCAGTCTCTGCCCACTCACCTTGGTACGCAGATATTGCCAACTACTTAGTTGCAGGAAAATTACCATCACACCTATCGCATAGAGAAAAAAGGAAAATCATTCAGCAGAGCGCTAGGTACAGCTGGATAAGCGGATGTTTGTTCCACACAGGAATAGATCAAGAAATCCGGAGATGCATTGGGGAAGACGAGATTTATGATATACTAAAAGCTTGTCACGATGGCCCTTGTGGAGGACATTTTGCAGACAAAAGAACAGCACACAAGGTACTTAGAATGGGTTATTATTGGCCATCACCTTTTAAAGATGCCAGAAAATATGTGAAGGCTTGCGACAGCTGTCAAAGAATGGGCCCGCCTAACCATAGGGATGAAATGCCACTTAATCCCCAGGTAACTCTTGAACCTTTTGAGAAATGGGCATTAGATTTTATAGGTCCCATTAATCCTCCATCTAATCAAAGAGTGTACATATTAGTATGCACGGATTATATGACTAAATGGGTAGAGGCCAAAGCACTCATTAAAGCTAATGAAGAAGCAGTACTAACATTCTTATTTGAAGAAATCTTTGTTAGATTTGGACTACCCAGAGAATTACACTGATGGAGGACCTCCTTTTAATTCTCATGGATTCAAAAATACACTCCAAAAATATCATATCAAGCACAAAATGACTACACCGTACCACCCCTAAGCAAATGGGCAAGTGGAAAGTACCAACAAGGTCATAGAAACCATCTTAACAAAAACGATAAAGGAGAATAGAAGGGACTGATTTCAGAGGTTGCCCGAGGCTCTATGGGCCTATAGAACCACTTGGAGGAATACAACAGGCTTTTCACCCTATGAGTTAGTTTTTGGAAAGAATGCTATTTTCCCTGTAGAGTTTGAGATTAAAACCTTAAGAACTACCTTAGCTGTTAACCTTGATTTAACTGATGCACAGACAGCCAGGTTGCAGCAGCTTCAGGAATTGGATGAGAAAAGACTGGATGCCGTCCATCAAACAACTATGATACAGCAACAAAGAAGCAGATGGCATGACAGAACCATCAAGCAAAAGCAGTTCCAGAAAGGTAACTGGGCTCTACTTTATGATTCCCGTTTTGAGAATTTTCAAGGGAAGCTAAGAACAAGGTGGTTAGGGCCGTATGAAGTGGATGTTGTTTTTCCAAATGGAACAGTTAGACTTTTAACAATTGATGGGAGAAGAACACCACTATTAGTGAATGGCTACCGACTTCGGTTGTATCAACGGCCGATTTCCAAAAAAGATTTTAAAGCCACTTGCATGGCAATAAAACAGTATTATTTTCCAGGGGAACTTGCTGTCCCTCAAAGCACTTGAGTTTCTATTATTTATGTAATTTTTTTTTTTTTTTAGGTTAGATATTCTTTTTTTAAGAAACTAATAAATCCTGCCAAGGATTGCGATATTGCATTTCAGTATTTTGCAGATTTTAGCTTCGGAAGTAGCTGAGAACAAAAGTTTCAAAGGAATTACTTTGCGGACTCAGAACTCCTGTTGCTGCAACACCATTCCCTGTTGCTGCAACACCATTCCCTGTTGCTGCAACACCATTCCCCGTTGCTGCAACACCATTCCTGTTGCTGCAACACCATTCCTGTTGCTGCAACACCATTCCCTGTTGCTGCAACACCATTCCCCGTTGCTACAACACCATTCTCTGTTACTGCAACACCATTTCCTATTGCTCCAACACCATTCCCATTGCTCCAGCACATTTCCCGTTTTTACAAACGTCTTTTTCCCGATGATATAACATCATTCCTTGTTGCCACAACAACAATTTTCCGTTGCTGCAACACCAATCCCGGTGCTACAACATCGCTTCCCGATCACGGAATACCCTTCCCAGCAAATTCCCTCACGTACGAAAACACCAGTCTTACCACTTCAGCCCCCAAGGAACAAATTTTGATAGAATATACCACTTCTTGTGATGATTACAGCACCCTACTATCACTTCCCATCATTATCATTACAAATCGCCGGTATTCCCACGCTTTCAGATCTGCGGTAATCATTATGATCCAGCAGAAGACAAGACAATACTTTTTGACGCAACAATCAAAAAGGTAAAATACGAAGGTACGCATGATTATGTATGGACATTAAATAATAGATAATGCGGAGAAGTTGATAGGACTATCAAATAATTGTACTTCCAATCATATCACTTACACGTAGGAGGGGGGGGATTACCAAAGCAACTCTTATAATGACATACTATGCCAACTGCCGCCACCCTTAACTCTCCCGGTAATATGTAAAATCCACCCTATCACGGCATGTTACCATTTGCGACGTTTTACTCTGAACTGAAATTGGAAGCTCGGCTCTGAACTCTGAAATTCACTGAAACAACAGCTATGGGAGGAACCCTCATTACACATGAACCTGGCACGATAGCAGTCCTTGAACTCTATCCGGAGATTTATCAAATTTTCTTGCAAGCAGGATGGATAGAGTACTTCAGGAGACTTCCAGACTTTGACGCACAACAAGTCCTTGAATTTGCATGCAATTTAACAGAAGGATTCTCTGTCGTCCAGGGAGTTCAAATCCCAGTCACGGAGGAAATTATAGCCCAAGTTACTGGGCTACCAACTAATGGCACATGGTGGTTCAGCAGAAAGCACCTGATTCTTAATGCGCAGCAGGATTTTCTCCGACCAGGTGAGCAGGTAGAGCCCAAGGGCAGAGGCGTAGCACTTCGGTCGTTACCTCAACCGTGGCCGAAAGTCGCTGAATTTGTCAAGCAATATCTGACGTGCGAAGGCCGCTACCAGGTAATTTACCAGCACGATTTCATCCTGTTGAATCATTTGAGAAATGGTCAGTTAATAAACATGCCATATTATCTATTGGGTTGTCTCAAAAACATGTCACGTTATGCTGTTAATGCAAAGCGTCCACTTCTTTCCTTAAAACACCACCGCTTAGCCCAATTGTTGATTAATAGAGCCCTCTCTTTAAATAACCCTCCACCCCCCATTAATCACCATCAGGAGGCAGAAATTCCATAGCCGGAACATGAAATTCCTCATCAAGAAGAGGAAATTCTTCACCAAGCTGAGGACACACCTCAGCAAGATGAAGAACTTCCTCAGCAAACGGAGGACATGCCTGAAAAAATCCCTCTAGAAAACCCTCAGCAAGCAGAGCACATTCCTGAACAACTCCACCAAACACCCCCGCAAGTTGCTGAGAATGAACAAGCAGCAGTAGAAATAACCACAAGAACAACCCCATCTCCCAAAAGAACCAATTCTTCCATTCCCATACTTGGTATTTCTACTAATGATTCCGATGACAATATCCCCATTACCCTGCTTAAATGAAAAATGCAGCAGGGAAAGAAAACCCCATCGAAAAGAAGAAGAACTAGGGTTTCAGCTAAGGCACCTGCTACTCCAGCTATTGTCCCTATCCTAAAGAAAGCTAGCCTGAAGAGAAAAACGCCTGAATTCCCTGCTTCTCTACCAAAGCGAAGAACTCGGTCATCGGTAGCAGTTGAATCTCCTAATTCCTCCAATTCACCACCCATCACTATAAGGATCCGCACTCCCACAAGTCCTCAAAACTCCTCTCCCTCACCCTCGGAAGCTGAGATGCAGAGTGTTCATAGCTTCGTGACATCATATTTTAAGACAGCTGACACATAAGAACCAGTTGCCGACACCCAAGGTAATAGTGACCAAATGGCTACAACACAAGAAACAGCCACTACCCCAGGTGACACACAAGAACCACCTGTGGGGAATACTGATCAAAATGATGAAACACAACCTCTGCCTCCACTGGAATCTACCGCTCCACAAGACCAGCCTACCATACCTGCCCTGCAGGAAGAAATTGAATTTCTGAAATCTCAGATTCAGGACTATCAGGAGGAAATAATAAGGGTCAAGGAAGCATATCAGAATGAATTCAGCCTACATGTTTTAGCACGAGTAGCGTCTGCAGCAGAGAAAAGTAAGGATAATGAATATGTGTGTACCAATTGTGGTGAAATATATACTCAAGCAGGATATAAGGTAGTGGCAGAACCAATGAAGGAAGCCTCCGCTGTTGTAGATGAAACAAAAGAGCCTGTTGTTACACAGACGGAAATGCCACAATCCTCTGCTAAAATAAAAGAACCTATTGTCACACAAGAACCAACAGGCTCTCCAGAAAAGGTGCAGGCAAAAGAACCTGTTGTCACACAAGAACCAACAGGCTCTCCAGAAAAAGTGTAGACAGAAGAACCTGTTGTCACACAAGAACCAACAGGCTCTCCAGAGAAGATGCAGGACCAAACTGAGGAACTCACTGACACACAAGAACCGATAAGTTCCCCAGAAACTACACAAGGTCAAACTGAAGAGCTTACTGACACACAAGAACCAGTAAGTTCCCCAGAAACTATGCAGGAAGAAACAGGGAATAAGAAAGAGGAGAATACAGATTCACTCCGGCCTACCCAAATTGCTATGGAAGAAGTAGTTACACAAGAATCAGGAAATGAAGAAGAAAAATTGGACTCACCCAGCCCTATTCAAATTGCCAAGGAACGAGAAGAAGAAGAAGGAAATGAGGAAAAAGGCACAGACTCACCCCGGCCCACCCAAATCACCATGGAACAAAATGAATCAGTACAAGAGGAAGAAGAGACACTAGCCAAAAATGAAGAGAAAGATGTTGGATCATCCCAGCCTACTCCAACAGAGCAGATTATCCTTGTTGATGCCTTTACACAAACAGAGTTTCCCTCTGTTAGTGATCTATGCACAGAAACAGATAGTTTTCAAGCATTAAAAGGAAAATGGTGGAGAGAATATGAGTCGTCACAAGGCAAAGCATTCCAACAGCAAAAAGGGACCTGGTTCAATCATGCATATAGGAACTGGGAAGCACTTGAGCAATGTAGAGCTCAATATAAAGAAATTACGGAATTAAAAGCCAGATTGTCCCAGATGTTTGAATTATTCCAAAGAATGCTTGCCACAAGGAAACCCTCTTTCAATTATGCAACATTCTTGAGGGAAAGACTGACATTTTTACAGATAAAGGCTGTAAGAGAAGGTAGACCTCATCAAGTGGTTACATCATAGCAATTTATGCAAACTTTTGCAGAGGCACCTAAAAATGATCAAAACCTGTTATGCGAGCTTTATCTCCATAATGAATCCATGTCCGAAGAAAGAAACATGAATATGTTACCTGTGGTTGGCGACATACAGCTGAGAGCTTTCATCTCCTTTTTAGCCAACCAGCTTACAAGGCAGAATGCCTTTATCTCAGCTCAACATAATGAACAGAATTGCCTTCTGTGGATTAGGGCTGAACCACAGAACGCAACCACTTTCATTGCAGAGCATCAAACAATGATAAATGATCCTGATATGAAAGACCACGTTAGGCAACTACAAGCAGTAGTCCTGAAAGACTGCCAGCACTATCTGAAAACCAAGGCACCCTTGGCTGTCAAGGCAAACAATTTGTTTTGGGAAAACTGCCCTAAAGAGAGGCGGGAATATCACCCTTATAATCCATCAAATTTACAGGTAGCACTCACAAGGGTACCTTACTATATTAGATGCATGCAACACTGTGTTGAAAGCTGGATGGGCTACAGATTTAAATTTCCACTTCTATGGTTATATGGTGAGCAATATAAGGGCCAGTTTGGATTATCCAACAAGGAAGAAGCAGCAACATGGAGGCATATACAGACTATCTATGGGTTCAGAAAGAAGTTTGATGTCACTTCCTATAACTATTGTCTCAGTAATCTACACTGTTCATCCCAGTACTCTGACTCGGAGAGTAAACATTGCATGAGGACATGCAATCTCTTCAGTTGGGGGGGATGTTAGGACTCAGAATTGACCAATTTTGACCTTATATTTTTGCCATAATATTATCCTTTTCAGTCATAAGTTGTAAGCTTTGATTACATAATGACTTAATCACCCCAAGGTACGAAGTAACTTTCCGCATATCTATATGTTTAATTGTTCATTGCATATTCGTGAGTATCTTTATATTTATCTTTGGAAAAGCTGACTAAGTTGCCAAGTAATTGTCTTAAGCCTGCAGGAATTATAATTTATAGTTGTTGTAACACTAGAAACAGCAACTATGCAGTTGCCGCAACACCAGAAACAGCAACTACGCAGTTGCTGCAACACCAAAAGCAGCAACTACGCAGTTACTACAGTCAGCAACAGCAACCATCTAATGCAGGCTATTTTGCAACAGCTAGGAATAACAAATGGAAACTATCTGAAGAACGTTGACGCGGCGTGATCAAGCAGTTGTCTAAAGCAGGTAGAACACAGTTACCATTGCTTAAATCAGGAACAGCATGGGGAAACGGCAAAGGAATGTGAGAATCCCAAGAATACGGTCGAAGTCGGTTACCAGCTGTGTAACAGCCAGAACCTAAGAAAGAATATATTATTATATTGTTGTAACAACGTTCTGTAATTCTTATTTTTGATAGAATGGGTTAACTGAATGAACTGTAATAATCTATTGTAATAGATATCTCCTCTATAAATAGGAGACATCTACATTAGAAGGGGGGGATTGTGGTCTGTAAGTGAGATTTTGAGAGACATCAGCAAGTCTAAACTTTATTGTACTTGAATCTTTTGGCAGATGAATAGAAGATTGTTCTGAGCACTTAATCTAGCCTTTGTGTTCTGGGGAATCTTGTGAGAGGGACTGGGCCCACCTTCCTCACAAGATTCACCCATTTACTTTTATGTCAAGTGTGTAAGTGTGTGATAGTTTCTTTCTGTTGATACTCTGTTTGGATTCTGTAGCATTACCTCTGGTATTTCCGTTTTGCTAGTACTCTGTTTCATTAATTGCTTGAAGTTGTGCAAGGATACTTCACCGGTGAATTAGAGTGCAGTGTGTATTAGCAATCTGGTTACAGGGGAAGGTGTTGAACGTCCTCACCTGGAGGATAGGGTCCTGATCCTCTGCCAACAGAGAATCCATCACTTTGCTTTTCAGATTCGTAATCTTAATTAATTACTTTCATTTTATCGGTACTGTGATAGTTTAGCGTAAGAAACACGTATACTACAGCTTTTAATACTTTTATAATTAAGTACATACAGTACGCGATAGCCTTTGGAATAAAAAGACTTTCCCAAGTTGAAAATTAATGTGGTACTTGATTGTTTAATCAATAAACAATCCAACTAGCCAACAGTACTCAGTAATATTGTTGGTGGCAATACCAAGAAAGACTCCCCCTGAACAAAACAGTTCTGACTCAGGTGTGTAAATGACCCAAGAAGATGATGCAATGTGTTGTGTGTGACAACTGGCACCATCCGCATATCCTACATTTGCTAAGGGTAATTGAGACATCTACATAACCAAAAATATGTATAAGACAAATACTTCAAGAAATACCAAAAAATCCAGTCACATCAAAAAGAAGCAAAACTTATAAATACATAAAATTACAAAGAACATGCCTAGTGCAGTACTAGGCATAATAAATTTATAGATATAGCCCATTTCGTGGCTTAGCAAGTGTGACTCCTTCCCAATCTTGAACTTCATATTCCCCTTTTGAGAGGGCTTTCTTGATGACATATGGACCGAGCCATAAGGATTGAAGTGCTCCTGCCCCCAATAGGTCATGTTTTTTATCGTAGAATAAAACAAGATCTCCCTCTCGTTAAGAATGAGGCTTGACATTTTTGTCGTACTCGGCTTTGACCCAGCACTTGTGGGCTTCGAGTGCCAATTCAGCATCTTGACAGGTTTCATCCACTTGATTTAGGTAGAGCAGCACTCTTCTTCGGCGGTGGTGTCAGGAAAGAGTTCAATGGCGATTTGTAAGGAAGGAATTTGACACTCGATTGGTAAAACTGCTTCCAGGCCATAAGGTAGGTTAAACAGTGTGAAGCCTATAGCAGTTTTAACAAAATTTCAATATACCCACAATGCAGG
This sequence comes from Pinus taeda, assembly GCA_000404065.3. Classification (NCBI taxonomy): domain Eukaryota; kingdom Viridiplantae; phylum Streptophyta; class Pinopsida; order Pinales; family Pinaceae; genus Pinus; species Pinus taeda. The sequence continues at coordinate 191,670 of APFE030761408.1, read as the reverse complement.
ATATAACATTTGATGCTAGTGGGTTTTATGATTCCCTACTAACCTACGGATCATGGTTTTTAAGACGCCATTGATAGCCTCTACTTGACCATTAGCTTGGGGGTAGTAGGAGGATGATTGATCCTCGCAAAAACTGAGCAACGATGTTGTCAGACATCATGTGATTCTGAAAATGACACCCATGGTCTGTAACAATCAGGTGAATCACACCAAAGCAACTGATGACCTAATTAAATAGGAATAGAGTCGTGGTTTCTCCATCAAATCGGAAGGTGGTAAGGGCTTCGGCCCATTTCATGAAATAGTCCACAACTACAATAATATAGTTGTGTCCAGTAGAGGAAGTGGGGTTACAAGTTACAAAGTCTATCCCCCATTTGTCAAAGGGGCTGGCAGAGATAATTGGGTGCAATAGGGCCAGAGGAGCACACATTTTCTTTGTAAACACTTGACAAGGATGGAACAGTCGGATAGGCTTGATACCATCTTTGAACAAGGTTGGCTAGTAGTAGCCTGCGCACAAAATTTTCTGAGCAATAGATATGCCAAAATGATGAAGGCCACATGCACAAGCATGGTAGTCATTTAAAACGTGTTATCCTTCCTCATGGGTGAGGCAACGTCAAAGAACTTTATCAGCACCATAGCAATATAACGTTTATATAAGCACTAAATAGTGCTGCGATTGGTGGCGAATGCGATGAAGGTCACCTGGCAATTGTTCAAGGCGGAAACATTGCGCTTGGAGGTAGACAAGAATGTCACCATGCCAAGGGTCAGTAGTGTCGATAACATAGATAGCTTCATCCGGAAGAGGATCATGGGCTATCTCATTAGGATCGACAATGGGAAGATCCGACAAAAGTTCGGTGAAGAATAAGGAATTTTTCGCCTTGGCAGCAATGAAAACGAAATCAAATTGTTCGAGGATCATGATCCATTTGGAATATTTCCCTCCAATGACTTCACGAAGCAAAATTTGTCTCATGGGATTCTCCAAGGTGATGACAATAGTCTATCACAGTAGTATATAATTTCGGAAGCGGTTGACAACAAAGACAATTGCCAAGGACAACTTTTCCACATGTGAATATCTGATTTCAGGACCAACGAGGCCTTTCGACAGATAGTATATCACATGCTCACTCCAGCCATTGTGAGTTTGAACCAAGACCATTCCTAGAGAGGATGGCACACCCATAGTTTGGATCGCTAAGGAGTGGGGCTAATATAAGCACCTTTTTTAAGGCATTAAATGATCATTGAGCTTGATCATCCCATAGATACGGTACCATCTTCTTAAGTAGGCGCATAAAGCCTTTTGTCAACTCAGCAAAGTTTATGATGAACTGTCGTAAGAAGTTTGCTTTCCACTGCAAAAGTTGGAGCTACAGAATGGATTGTGGTTCAAGAAATTGAGTAATCGCCTTTACCTTATTAGGATAAACCCTAATCCCATACTTGGAGACAATGAATCCATGTAAGCATCTAGACTCAACAAATAAAACGCATTTATGTGGATTCAGATGTAGTCCATGGCCCTTTGAAATGTTGCTCCAACATTCTTTAGACTGAATAGGATTTTTTGATAGGAAAATATTCCCCATGGGCAATCGAAGGTTGTTTTATGTTGGTCTTTTGGTTTTATGGCAATCTGGTTGTAACCTAAGAAACCATCCATGAATGAGAATGATTCACAACCAGCGCAGTCGTCGATGATTTGGTCGATGAATAGCATTGGATAATTATCCTTTGGACATGTGGAATTCAAGTCCCGATAGTCGGCACATACGCAAATGGTTCCTTGTTTCTTATCGACAGGAACCATATTGGAAGCCCATTCTATTAAGTGAACAGGGTAGATGAAACCAGCGCGTAACAAATTTTCCACCCAGTCTTGATGGTTGTCATTTTGTGGGGTGGACTGGTCGAAACCTTTGGTGGACAAGTTCCTCATTGTCGTATATCTTGATCTCATGCTCGACAATAGATGGATCTATGTCGGGCATTTCCTCATAAGACCAAGAAAATACATCACTGAATTCCTTAAAAATGCAGGTGAAGCTTGAAATTTCCTCAGGAGTGCAATCTGCTCCAACCTGCATGTTTTCTATGGTGCTCGTCGTGACAGAAATATCAATGAGCAATGTCTTTGAAATATTGCCCATGTTTTCCTCCAAATCCAAAGTCTAGATAGTCGTATAAGGTGAGGAAATGATTTCAGGTGCATCAAATGATAGGATTTGAAGAGGCATCGTGTTTGAATCAGATATCGAAACATGATGGTGAGAGTCCTCCCAAGGTCGCTCTTCTAAACACATGATATCTCTAATAGCTTCATCCAAAGGTAGGACTTGATTGAGGAGATCGAAAGAAGTAGAAATTATGGGAAGGGAAGTGGTACCGTTGGCTGTGACCAAAGTGACTAGAGATTCGGATGTAGATTGAATGGCCTGGTAGGCCAATTCAGCTGCTGATAGTGGCATTTATTCTCTGTAAGTTGGTGAGCTCTAGTATTGCAGCAACAATTCTGCAACTCCTGGGACTCCCTTCTTTACTTTTATCAACCTCGTAGTTCGTAACAAACTTAGAAGCGACGATGTTGTATGCACAAGTACTAGCTCTTGTCGTAGCTATCACTTGGTCAACTGGCACAAGTTCGCTAGGGGCTCAAGCCATATTCTATGAGCTCTGGGAAGAGGCTGACTAACTGATTTATGGAAGCTAACTCAAAGGAATCTAATCTATCTGCGGAAGGAAACTGAAACGCTGAAAGCAAACGCAAACCCTAGCAAACCCTAATTTTACCAGCTAGATCTACTAATGCAAGAAAGAGGATGCAAGTTACTAGGAGAGATTCCATTGACTTCTAAAAATATTAAATGCATGTATCTAAGCTATGTCTATAGCAGAATCTGAAAGAACCATTTTTTGTATTTTTGAATAAGTTGTCAGAATTATCATGCATGTGCTTTCACTGTTTTTGACTGTGCAGAGGTGGATTGGTGAGGGGAAATGCTTGGAAGAGGTAGGGAAGGTTTAGAGAGGGCCTAAGGGGTCCCTAACACCCTTCCTAAGAGTTTCACAGAGTTTTGCCTTCAAGAAACCGCTTTTGTGAGCTTCTACAGGAAGTTTGCAGGGGTTCTACAGGATGTCTGGAATTTCTACAGGATGTCTGTAATTTTCTACAGGATGTTTAGAAATGGGATTTTGGAGCATGGATGGAGGGAAAAAGGTGGAGGAATGAGTATGGAGGTGAAATAGGGGTGTAGGGGAGTTCAAGACTTGGAGGATGGAGTTGAGGAGTGGCGCAAATGGTTATATTTGTTCAAGGAGGGATGAAACGATATTGCACAAGAAGATGAGAATCATGGCAAAGTAAGAAAATGAGGCAAATGTAAGGTAGGTGTTCTAAGTGAAGGATGAAGCAGGTAGGTTGGATGGAGTATGTGCAGGTAAGGAAGGATAATAGGTACTCTACAAGTGGTTTTTCAAACTGAACAAACAAACACTTATAAAACCTATGACCTAGTTACTTCACTCTATTCTGACCTAAGTAACAGCAAAAGGAAATGAATAGAATTTTTTCGAAATGAAATGCATGAAATAACTATGCAACTAAGAAATCATAAACTGAAGCATTTAAACACTACTAATTATCAGCATTTGCAAATGAGGATTCCAACACTAAGAATTGCATGACAAAGCAAAACAACGTTTTTGTTGGCAGCAATGTCACCTTTGTCCCAGCTCATGATCCCACTAAGGGAGAGGTGAGATCAGAGGTGCTTGATGGCCTTTTTATTGAGATATTCCATGTTACTAATCTATCAACTAAATCTGAGCATGCAAAATCCTATCTGATCATTAACCATGACCTATGTAATCAGCAAGTTGTTAATCTACTAAACAGAAATAATTTTGCAAAGACACAAAAACAAATAACAATACATGAAGGAGGCCTTGGCTCTTAGGTTGGGCCCAAGCCCAAGAGCTACAGGCTCCTATAAAAAACTCAGAGTTGATGCCAAATAGAACAACTTCTCATTATCCAAAAATAATCATCACAAGAAAGTTATACAGCAGTAGCTATAAGAAAACGAGCTGGGAAAATGACAGCACTCTAGTGCAAAATTACAACAGTTCCAAAAGTAAACTATGAAGGCTAAGGCCTTCTTATTTATACACTACGAGGGGCCTAGCAGCCCTCCTAAATTCAAGGGACTTGGTTATTCCAATTGCTAGTAAACAGTCACTCTTCCCAAAGTTGCTTGCCTGCCTTTAAGATTCGTTTTGGTGGCCTGTTGAGCTCGGAGTTGAGGGTGGAGATTTCAAGGAAGGGTCATTTAATGGCAGAGACAACCCCCCTACGAATCCTCACCTCAAGCTTCGATGTAACCTATCCCATGATTGCTTGGTTTTTCTCCAAAAATTGTCCAAAAAACCTGAAATAACCATGTATTAGCCTCCCTAGTAGAGTGACCACCCTTATTCGTTCAAACAACATAAACATACTAAAAAAACATGCATAATCTATGAAAAATGGAGGATTGAACAAGGAAAATTAGGAAAAATTATCCCAATAAGTTACCCAATTCGGGGCTCATCATCACCCCCCTGCTAAATGGGTTGCTCATCCTCTGAGCAACTAGCCCAACTCATCGTCCTGGATAGCCTTGACCGCCTCCCTCACATCCCAGGCCTCTGAAGTGATATATTCTTCACGGTCATGAAATCCTGCTTTGCTTTCCACTTCTTCCCACTGCTTGTGTTGCTCCTCTTCTCTGACTCCCTCTAACAACCCCAAAAGAAAGGGAGGATTGAATTTGAGGCCGATCCAGCTGACCTAAAGATTCTGCATGGACTGTTTGTAGAGAGGCACTCTTGCCAAGGCCTCCCTGATCCTTATGGGGGTGTGGTATTCTCTAATCTTTAGGCTTTGGGACAGTGAATTCCACCTTCGGGAGAAAGCATGGACAAAGTTATCCCCCAGCAGTCTCTCCATGTCCTCAAATGGGTTATGGCTTGGGCTTCTCATCCCATGTAATCTGGTAGGGCCTGAGGGTCATTAGCCAAGTGCTAGTGGGCGGATATCAATGCTAAAGGATCCTCTGGTTCTGCTCTAATCAATAGTGGCTCATGTAGCTCTTTGTTCATAATGTTTTGGACCTCTTCTACTCTCTTTTCTTCATGATTTAGCCAAGAGGCCATGGCCACAAGTTGTACGTCCCCTACCACAGCGTTAGGGTCCCACGAGTTCATGTTAGGAAGGGCTAAGTTGTTTAAGTAAAACTCTGATAGCTTGGCCTTGTCTTCGGATGAGCTACTGTCACATAGAGCCATGAATTGAGAGTAGTTTTGAAATGGAGTGATACCTCTATGTGCCAAAGTGTTGATCTGAAACTGCAACCACTAATCCTTGAGGTATAGGGTGTAGGATTTGGCTGGCTACCTATACTGCAGAGCTTCCATCGCCCAACTAGCCATGCAGGCCAGTTGGGCCTCCTTTTCTTGTACCTGTTGTTTCAAAGACTGTATCTTTAGGCCTTCTTGCAACTCTTTTTCCTGTAGCTGTTTATTTAGTGTCTCAATTTCAGCCTACATCCCTTCCCTTCTCTGATGTTCATCAGGTGTTTCATTGGCTGTTGTGGGCTCCTCCTGTTGTTGTTGTCCGCCCAAGGTGTGGAGCCTATCCTCCATAAGGTGTCCCTGTAATCGTAGTTGTTGTTTGAGCAGCTCATTTTCTTCCTAGAGCTTGGCTCGCTGGTTGTTTTCTATATGTTGTACCAAAGCTAATTCTTTCCTTGCCTCTTTGAGTTGTTCCTCTAAAGGACCTATATCTACCACACCCTTGGACTTGGTGATTTTCATCCAAGTGTGGATCCTCGCTCTCTCTTCCTCTAGTGCAAAGAAGAGCGGCACTGCAAATTTTTGGGGAATTATATTTCCCGCCTCTAGCAAGTTGTAGTAAGAGCCCAGGTTGGGTTGGGGGCTTGGTTCCTCAATTTTCTTAGTCTTTTCCTCCTACTGGGATGATGTAGCTACCTTCTCTTCCAACTCTTCGGTCTCCTTTAGCCTAGCCAATGTATCCTATAGAATTGTCTCAGCATCGTGTAGAGAGGCCTTTGTGTCTAACAATTTCATTATTTCTCTCTAGGTGGATGTCTTCAAGCTTCCCCGTTCATAAGTGATGGATGCCTTGGAGGGAGACCTCTCCTTTTGTGTAGCTGGGGTGTCTACAATCGTGATTGGTTCTTTTAATGGTGGTTGGGGTCTTCCAGTCTTTATCCTCGTGCTCCTTCTTGCCTTAAAATACATTGAAGGGTCCCTTTTTCTCTTCCCTTTTTGCTCTGGGATTGTGCTTAAGGCAGCCAGCACTACTGCTGCCTCCCTCGCCAATATTCTGGGTGATTTCTCCCTTTTCTTTTTTGCCTTCATACTTCCTGTAGAAAGTCATGTGCTGACTATTTTCTGGCTTCCTGTAGAAACGGTTTTCTAGCTTCCTATAGAAATGGTTTTCATTGTTTTGGCCTGCTTGGCTGGGGGTGTCTTCTCTTTCAATTTTGCTATGGTTGCCTTGGTTGTGCCCTTACTTTCTTGGACTTTTTCAGTCCTCTCTGCCCTGATTTCCAATAGTTTATCCCTTGGTGTTTATGCCTTTATTCCACCCACATCTTTGGGCTCGGCGGCTTGGCTTTCTCTTATTTCTCTTCTTGTTCTTTTTGTGGTGGTCTTTCCTGGGTTACCTTACCCTTGGCTTTCTTTTCGGCTTCAAGGTGTTTCCCTTCTTCACTACTAGATGAGGTGAGTTCCTCGGCCAGAATTTTTATATCATCATATTTGGACATATTGCAGAAAATTTCCCAGGAGAGGGGGATAGTGTAGGTATGGAGGCCATCCTCTACCAGAAGCTTGATGAGCCCATGATGGGCTAGCTGATCTAGTGTCCCTTCCTTCAGTTTTGTGCCACATTCAATCAATGATTGCAAGAGAAAATAGGGATGCCTAACTTCTACTCTGGGGGGTAGATCCAACCCATGTCTTAGTTCTTTTAGCAGCAAGAAATGATAGCCGTAAACAATACTGCACCGCCCCTCACAAGTAATGTATTTCATAATTTGGAGACTGGCTTCACTCCACAGAGGATGTAAACTGGCCCTCCTTACCCCATTCTTATCTTTTGCAAACTTTTCCTCTGGTAGGAAGAATTCTTTCTTGGCTTTTTGGCCTAGTCCTCTCTCCTCTTTGCTCCAGGGTATCCCCAATGGCAGGTCAGTGACTCGGCTAATGAATTCAAGGGTTAGCTTTAAGGTCAACCCTCTGAAATTCACAGTGGCCAGTGTCTTTGATTTAGGTTGCAGAGACAACAAGAATGCTTCTGTTATTGCATCGTCGTGTCCCTGAATTTTGTCACAAAATGCCATCCAATTGGCACGGGTGAAGAGGTACACTACTGCGGGGTGTTCACGCAATTTTCTGGAATCCGAGGGTTCCTTCCTAATAAACCCTCATGGCATGGTGAGAGTACTCTGTTTTGGCTTGTGCTCTGATCAGAAAGTGGTATTATGTTTATGGTTTCTTCCCCTGAACTTTGAAGACAGTGTCCCTCAGGTGTTTATATTTCACTTTGCACCTATTCCCTAGTTATAATGTTGTTGGCCCAAAACTCAACTTTCAAAAGGGAATTAGACTCCCATAAACAGAGTGCAAAGCTTAATTTTCGTCCCCAGAATGCATTCAACCACGTAAAAGTCACATTCTTCATGCACAAGTTAGCCCTCACAGTAGTTTATCAATTTTATAGGAGGAATTTCTTAACAGGAACCGTGGAGGAGAATTTGACGTAGAACCAATTGAAAATTTTCGTGTATCACATAGGCAAAATATTGTTCTTGACCCACAGGTAGACTTGCTTCTAGTTCTCCTACTCTAGACAGTTTAATTCACCACCTTTAGAAATATCATGCATGGGAATGGTGTTTTCGAGCCTACCTCTGTTCGAAACTCCAATTTTGACGCAGGCAATCGAGGTTTCTCTACTCTGGGAGGCTATACCGTGTTTCTTGTAGAGCTCCTTCCTGTAGAGAGCTTTGTCGGGTACTAGAGGATGTCACAGTGCTTCTAAACAAGCCTGGAACACGGGAGGATTTTGAAACATGCTGAGAAGCTCGGGCTAACAAACTGCAGAGGAGGAGGATGCGTACTTTGCTGAAAACGGTTGCAAGTGTAAATGACAGCAGTTCATTGTGAGTTCTCGGCCGAGAAAGTGCAATTCCTGGTGAGGGGGTGAGGTGTCCAGGCCGATCCGTTAGCCAACATCACGGCCATTATTCTCTTGCGTGTCTCTGGCCGCCATTACTTCCCCTCTACCATTCACCGATGCCAACACTGTCAGTCTGTCGATTTCCCGACTAGACACTTCCCACGTGTCGATTGCCCGTCTCTTTGCTGTAACTAAGCTCATTCAGATCCCACGAGGCCATTCAACTGACTGTGGGTGGCCAGTTGATTGGCCACCAAATTCGTTCAATCCACGCCATTTCACAGACATGCAATTTTCAGAGTATAGTCTATGCAATTTGATGAATAAGGTTAGACACTTACCTATGTGGCCATGGACGTGTTCTGCAAGTTTCCGGAATGATGGCTTTGCTCACTGCTGCTTCGTGCACAGGCACTGGAACTCCTTCTTTCATTGGCTGATGTTGTATGCATGGCTTCGGGACCCGATCCTCTGGTCTTAAATGCTGCATGCACAGGCTCCATCTGATTTCAGCTGTTGAGGAGGTGTTCACGTCTGAGTGGAGCTTGTTGCATGTTCCCTATGTCGATTTCAGCTGCTATTGACTCCATAGTATGTACTCCAAATGAATCAACTGCTACAATATTCCTGTAGGATATCCTGTAGCTGCTTCTCCTCTTGGGATGCATGCTAAACAAGCAGTGCTACAGTCACTGATGAAGAGTCTAGGTGGAGCTTGAACGGGTAGAGTGTGTGAGCCTTTGTTGCTTGATTTTCTTTTTACTTAAATTTTCCTCTTTTTCTTTGCTGTCAACCTGAGGAAAACAGGGTTTCTGAAATGACTGTGCAAGAACACATGACCAAGTGGGTGATAGAGGTGTCAAGAGATGGAACAGGGTGCCACATGGTGTTGGATTGGATAGAGGTGTGGCCTCAGGTCTAACAAATTGATCCCAACCATCAGGTTCCCTCTTCAAACTTGGATTTGGATCGTCCGAAAGTTCTACAGGATGTTTCCTGTAGAAATTTAGGACTTCCTGTAGAAAATCCTGTAGCTTCCTGTAGAAAAGCTTGTAGCTTCCTGTAGAAAGCCTAAAACTTCTTGTAGAAGGCCCAATCTCAACCCGAATGTGACTAGATCCTAGGAGAGGTGAGTGGCCATGGAGGGGGTGTTTGAAGGGGTGTCCTTGAGCTTGGTACGGACACCTGTCCTCGTTTTGCATGCCCTCTTTTCTTGCAATGTAGGATTTCCTGCAACCTGCAATTACTTCATAGAGAATAGTTCTGTTTTCTTTTAGTTTTTTTTTCTTCCTCTTTTTTTTTGGGGTTTTTTTTCTTTTTTTTTTTTTTTTTTTTTAATGAGATAGCAAGAGCGTCTCAAAGAGGTTTTCATCTTCATTATCTTCCTTGGGCGTCTCAAAGAGGTTTTCCCCAAGGATCTTTTTATTCCACATTTTTTTATTTCTCTAGGGACAACTGGGGTGCCTCCATGAGGTTTTCACCCTCACTATCTGCCCTGGGCGCCTCAAAAAGGTTTTCACCCAAGGATCTTTTTTATTCCTTTTTTTTTTTTTACGATCAAAGTGTGGGTGGAATAGAGGCACATCCCTGCTCCACTACCAGCACTGATTTTTCCAAAGTTTCAATGAACTCCTGCCTTGAAAGAGGTTTCCTATAGATCTTTAATCGATGCCCATTGACAAGCATGGGGATGGCTTCTTCATCAATGGTCTGGATAAGGAATGAGCCATTGTCATTACACTTCTCCACTGCATATGGTCCTAGCCATCTTGTCCTTAGCTTTCCTTTGAAATCCTTGTATCTTGAGTCATACAGCAGTGCCCAATCTCCTAGCTGGAATTGTTTTTCATTAAGGTGTCGGTTGTGCCATATCTTCCTCTAAAGTTGGACTACTTCTGAGTGGAGGAGGGTCTACATTCTTTGTTCATCTAATCCATTCAGCTGCAATAATCTTTCACGTTGAGCATGGTTGAGATCTAGGTCCATCTGATTTGCCACTCTCAATGTGTTATACTCGAACTCTATGGACAGCAAAGCTTTCTTCCCATAGACCAGCTCATAAGGTGTGAAACCGGTTGTAGTTTTCCAAGTGGTGTTGTAGGCCCAGGTGGCCTCAACCAAGCGATCTACCCAATATTTTCTACTGTTTCTCACCACCTTAGTCAAAATCCCTTCCAATGCTCTATTAGTGACTTCCACCTATCCATTTGCTTGGAGATGATATGGGGTGGAAGTCCTATGCTTGATCTTGTGATGAGCGAGAAAATATTCAATCAGGTTGGAGGTGAACTGGCTTCCTTTATCAGTGACCAACTCTCTTGGGTAGCCAAACTTGTAGAAGATGTTTTCCCTCAATAACTCAGCCACTTTCTCTTCTATCCTTGCCTTGATTGCCTTTGTTTCTACCCACTTTTTCAGGTAGTCGATGCACACAATGATATAAGACCTTTGGTTTGAAGGAGGGTTGATAGGTCCCATGAAATCCATGCCCCACTTCTCAAATGGCTCGAAAGTCACTTGAGGTTGGAGGGGCATTTCATCCCTTGGAGTAGGTTTCCCCATCCTCTGACATTGGTCACACTCGCTGATGTATCTTCTGACATCTTGATGAAGAGTAGGCCAATAGTAGCCAGCCTGTATAATTTTGAAGGTGATCCTTTTTGCTGCAAAGTGGCCTCCACATGGTCCATCATGACAGGTTAAGAGGATGTCAAAGACTTCCTCTTCCCTAACACAACGCCTCAAGATCTGATCTGGGCCGAGTTTAAACAGGTTTCCCCCAATCAAAGTGAATGGGGCACTCTTCCTCACGATTCTACTCTTCTCCTTTGAGGACAGATGCGGATGGAACTGTGCTGAGACCAAGTAGTTTGCTATATCAACAAACCATGGAGAGAGTACTGAGATAGCAAACAAGTGTTCATATGGAATTTGGTCATCCACTGTCCCTTTATCACTTGCAGGCAAATCCAATCTAGATAGGAAGTCAGCAACAACATTTTCCTTACCTAGCTTGTCAACAATAGTCAAATCAAATCACTGCAACAAAATTATCTAATGATACAAGAATTCACATCAGGTTTATTCATTAAATATCTAATCGCAGCATGATCAGTGTGTACAAATGTTTGATAACCAGTGATGTAGTGTCTGAACTTGTTTAAGGAATGGACTACGGCCAGGAACTCTTTCTCAGTTACCGTATAGTTCATCTCTGCCTTGGACAGGTTTTTGCTAACAAAGTATATGGCATATGGCAATTTATCCTCAACCTATCCTAAGGATACTCCTATGGCTTTGTTCGAGGCATCGGTGTGGATGTGGAAAGGTAGGGCCCAATTTGGACCTCTCAAGATCGGGGCGGATACCAGCTTACCTTTCAACTCATCCAGAGCCCCCTGGCAGTCATTAGTCCATTTAAATTCGACATCTTTTCCTAAGAGGCTAAACAATGGTGAGGTTGGCTTACTGAAATCTTTGATGAATCTTCTATAATATCCTGCCAAGCCTAGAAAACTCTGATCATCTCTCAACTTTTGAGGAGGTGGAACCTTCTGGATGATAGAAATTTTGTTAGGATCCACCTACAATCCTTGCTGAGAAATGGTATGACCTAGCATGGTCCCTTCAATCATCAGGAATTCACATTTTTCAGGACTGAGGGACAGGCTCATCTCAATGCACTTGCTTAAAACTTTTCCCAGGTTGGACAAGGCTTCTTGGAAGTTAGACCCATAAGGAGTAAAGTCATCCATATAGATTTCCACAGAATCATGAACCAGCTTAGCAAATATGCTCAATACTGCTCTCTGGAAAGTGGCAGGAGCATTGCATACGCCAAAGGGAAGGATTCGGTAGGCAAAGATATCCCATCGACAAGTGAAGGTGGTCTTATCTTGGTCTTCTGAGCTGATTTGGATCTGATTATACCCGTTAAACCCATCTAGGAAAGAAAAGAACTTCTTCCCTGCTAGTCCATCCAACACTTGATCTATGAAAGGCAAAGGGAAATGGTCTTTCTTGGTGGCCTTGTTAAGTTCCCGTTAATCTACATAGATTCTCCACTTCCCGTTCTTCTTGGGCACAAGCACTAGAGGTGAAACCCACTCATTATCGGAGATGGGGTAGATGAATCCTGCATCCAATAACTTTTGCAATTCCTCTTTGACAATGTCTTTCAGGGCTGGATTCATTCTCCTCTCGGGCTGCTTGGCTGGTTTACAATCCTCTTTAATATAAATATGATGGGTATAGATCGAAGGATGGACTCCTTTCATTTCCTTATAACTCCAGGCAAAAGCCTCCAAATGGCTGCTCAACAAACTACACAACTCCTTCTCCTGGGAGGGAGATAAGGAGGAGCTTATCTTTAAGGTTCTTTCAGGGCCAAATTCCACACCCTTAACTCTAGGAGAGGTCGGATCAGTCACATAGAGGTCCACTAGAGCACTGGCTTGGGTATCTTCCACCAAATCCTCTAATGATAATGCACTACGAGGCGGATTTTGAATCAAATTCTCAATCAAGTCATCCTCGGTCTGAGGGCCTCCCCTGGTGGGTTCTATGGTGCACAAAGGTGTAGAGTAGACCTCGTCCTCATATCCCTCTTCCAACCAGAGTGGTAAGTCATGTTCTAGCAGTGGTTGGGCATGAGGATAAAGGACTAGCTGCTTAGACATAGGCCCATTCTTGATGGTCATGCTCCCAACTCGACAACTAATGTAAGCATCCACAGTAGCTAACCAAGGCCTTCCCAAAATGAGGGGGTATCCAGTAAGTTTAGCCTTTGGTTGAAGGACCAAGAAGTCAGCAGGGTACTCCCAAGAGTCAACAGAGACCAGGACATCTTCCACAATCCTTTTGGGAGTCACGGTGGAGCGGTCTGCTAACTGCAGTACTATCGAGGTCTTCCTTAGGGAACTCTGAAGGTTGAGTTTAAGCATAGTGTCCCTGGTCATCACATTAATGGCAGCCCTTATATCAATCAAGGTATGGGGGATTATGGTGCCATTGATGTGGACATTAACTACAGGACTCCCAGGGTCCAAATATTTTGGACAGATTACTTTCCCCAACATCAGATCGGACAGCTGTCCTATGACATTGATAGTCGGGGCATCTCTCTTGTGCCTGCCTGGGTGCCTGAAACACTTCTCTTTGATCAATTTGTTGTATATTGGTACATCTTTTATGGCCTAGAGAAGTGATATTTCACACACAACTGCTTGAGTTCTCCCAAAAGTTCATTCTCCTCTGGGTTTGGTTGCGTGGTTACTGTTAGTCGCTCACGAAAGTGTGGAATGGCTTTGCATTCACTTCCCTATTTCTCTTCCTCCTCCTGTAAGGGAGGAGGTTGGCATTCTGGAAGGACCTTCCGAGATCGCAGGTTTGTCTCCTGGATCTCCACAACATAGGTAGGGCATGTTGTTTCCCCAGTATATACCTGTTGGGCCTGTCTGTTGTTTGGGTTTAGGTTCAGTTGAGCAGGCATCTGGGGTTGTCTTGGAGGAGCAGGAGGTAATGGTTGTGGTTGAGCCAGTGGTGAGGCAGAATGGCGGGAGGAGAGTTGTTTTGGGACCTCCATCCCGGTTGAGGTGCATTCCACTGAGGTTGTGGCTGGACATGAGAGTGAAACAAATGAGAAGTAGGTTGAGTATGGTATTGAGATGGATAAGACCACAGAGGAGGTGTGGATCAGGAAGGATGAGAAGGGGGGCCCCAAGAAGGTATATGAGCAGATTGCTTGGGGTTATAATAAGCTTTGGATGTCCCTTGCATCCCCTGCTAGTAAGGTCTGGGCCCATGTGGCCTCCTTTGATTGACGAAATAGAAAGGTTCAGTAGTCACCTCAGTCCCCAGGTACATGGCTTTAAATCCGGGAAAGGTTGGGCATTGGTTGGTGGGGTGGTCTTCCTCGAAAAAAAATCACACCTCTACTGAGTGCAATGGACACTCGTTCTAAGGATGCTTCCTTGTACATCTAGGACAAAAAATGTCCAAAGCCCTCTCAGCTTCCTCTTTCTTTTGTTGAATTCGGAAGGTATCAAGTTGCATGGCAATGGTCTGTCTCATCTCACTTTTGAGGTCTTCCATCTGATTAGAAAACTCATGCTTGGAGAAGGTGCTACTAGCTGAAAGTGGATTCCCCCTTCCTCTTTTCCTAGCTGCCCTGGAATGGTTTATAAACATAGTTTTTATGTCCTCATAGGGTAGTTGGTATATGTCTCCTCCAACTAGAAAGTGAAGGGTATCTAGCAGGTCTTCAGGGACTCCTCGGAGCAGAACTAGCTTCAGAGGTTCAGGGTCAAGTGTGCACCTAGCCCACTTATAACTAAGCTGGAACCTCTCCTCGTAGTCTTCTAAAGACTCATCATTTCCCATGGTAATCTGAAAGATTTCTCCCTTTGTTTCCTTTGACTTATAGTACTCCCGGTATTTGTTGTTAAAGGCTTGTTGCATCTAAGCCCAAGTAGTGATACTGTTTCTAGGTAACCCCATGAACCAGCAGAGTGCTGCATCCTTGAGAGTAGAAGGAAAGAGTTTCAACTTTTGCTCATCCTCAGCATAGTCATAAGTTCAACAAAGGACAACAAACTCAAACAGGAAGGTATCAGGGTCTTCAGTGGTCAATCCATGGAAGTGAGGTAAGGCTGAGGGACTTATGTTTTTCATTTTCATATCCCCATTGGTCTCTCAGATGGGAAAATCACCTTCTATTCTCTCGTTATCTCCCATACCGTTTTTGCGTTCAGCCATGGTCTCAAGAGGGATGTTCTCTTGCTCTTCTTCTATTATAGGATCTTCGTATATCTCAGGACGTTCACCTATACGTTCTTTTGGATCACGGCCACCAAAGAAGAGAGAAGGGTGACTCTATGATGTGGTGGGGGTGTTGGGTAAGAATTTTTCGTATTGTCTCTGTTCCTACGAGGCATGAAATGAAATATTTTTGGTTGCTTTTGTTTTTTTTTTCTTGTACCTGCAAAACTGAAAATAGATTGAATTACAACTATCTAAAATCTATCTTTCTAAAATGAAAATGCGGAACTGAAATGAAAGCAGGAAAGAACTAATCTATTTTGCTGAATTGAAATTGCAGGAATTAAATGCTAGGCTACACTTGCGAAATTGAAATAGCGGAATTGAAATGCTACTCTACACTTATAGAATTGAAATGCTAGTCTAGGAAAGCAAGAAATGTCTAGTCTACTTTTGCGGAAATGAAATTGCAAACTGGAAATGAAATAAACTACTTGGCAGAAGGTTGTAGAAGAAAATAGAAGAAAAGCAGCAATCACGAATACTCTGACACTTCCCTGGAAATGGTGCCAAAAAGAGTGGTGAGCTCCAATATTGCAGCAACAATGATGCAACTCCTGGGACTCCCTTCTTTACTTTTATCAACCCGGTAGTTCATAACAAACTTGGAAGCGACGGTGTTGTATGCACAAGTACTAGCTCTTTCTGTAGCTATCACTTGGTCAGTTGGCACAAGTCCGCTAGGGGCTCAAGCCAACTTCTTTGAGCTCTGAGAAGAGGCTGATTAACTAAAGGATGGAAGCCAACTCGAAGGAAGCTAATCTATCTGCAGAAGGAAACTGAAAAGCTTAAAGCAACTGCAAACCCTATCAAACCCTAATTTTACCAGCTAGCTCTACTAATGCAAGAAAGAGGATGCAAGTTACTGGGAGAGATGCCATTGACTTCTAAGAATATGAAATGCATGTATCAAAGCTATGTCTACAGCAAAATCTGAAAGAACCATCCTTTTGTATTTTTGAATAAGTTGTCAAAATTATCATGCATGTTCTTTCACTGTTTTTGACTGTGCAGAGGTGGATTGGCAAGGGGAAACGCTTGGAAGAGGTAGGGAAGGTTTAGAGAGGGCCTAAGGGGTCCCTAGAACCCTTCCTGAGAGTTTCACAAAGTTTGGCCTTCAAGAAACCGCTTTTGTGAGCTTCTACAGGAAGTCTACAGGGGTTCTACAGGATGTCTGGAATTTCTATAGGATGTTTGTAATTTTCTACAGGATGTTCAGAAATGGGAATTTGGAGCATGGATGGAGGGAAAAATGTGGAGGAATGAGTATGGAGGTGAAATAGGGGTGTAGGGGAGTTCAAGACTTGGAGGATGGAGTTGAGGAGTGGCGCAGATGGTTAGATTTGTTCAAGGAGGGATGAAACGATGTTACACAAGAAGATGAGAATCATGGCAAAGTAAGAAAATGTAAGTTAGGGGCTCTAAGTGAAGGATGAAGCAGGTAGGTTGGATGGATTATGTGAAGGTAAGGAAGGATAACAAGTACTCTGCAAGTGGTTTTTCAAACTGAACAAACAAACACTTATAAAACCTATGACCTAGTTGCTTCACTCTATTCTGACCTAAGTAACAGCAAAAGGAAATGAACAGAAGTTTATTCGAAATGAAATGCGTGAAATAACTATGCAACTAAGCAATCATAAACTGAAGCATTTAAACATTACTGATTATCATCATTTGCAAATGAGGATTCCAACACTAAGATTGCATGACAATGTAAAATAGCGTTTTTGTTGGCAGCAATGTCACCTTTGTCCCATCTCACGATCCCACTGAGGGAGAGGTGAGATCAGAGGTGCTTGATGGCCTTTTTCTTGAGATATTCCTTGTTACTAATCTATCAACTAAATTTGAGCATGCAAAAGCCTATCTGATCATTAACCATGACCTATGTAATCAGCAAGTTGTTAATCTACTAAACAAAAATAGTTTTGCAAAGACACAAAAACAAATAACAATACATGAAGGAGGCCTTGGCTCTTAGGTTGGGCCCAACCCCAAGAGCTATAGGCTCCTATAAAAATCTCAGAGCTGATGCTAAATAGAACTACTTCTCATTATCCAAAAATAATCATCACAAGAAAGTTATACAGTAGTAGCTACAAGAAAACGTGTTGGGAAAATGACAGCACTCTAGTGCAAAATTAAAACAGTTCCAAAAGTAAACTACGAAGGTTGAGGCCTGCTTATTTATACACTACAAGGGGCCTAGCATCTCTCCTAAATTCAAGGGACTCAGCTGTTCCAACTGCTAGTAAACATTCACTCTTCCCAAAGCTGCTTGGCTGCCTTTAAGATTCGTTTCGGTGGCATGTTGAGCTCGAAGTTGAGGGTGGAGATTTTGAGGAAGGGTCATTTAATGCCAGAGACACCCCCCTACAAATCCTCACCTCAAGCTTGGCTATCACCTATCCCATGATTGCTTGGTTTTGCTCCAAAACTTGTCCAAAAAGCCTGAAATAACCATGTATTAGCCTCCCTAGTAGAGTGACCACCCTTATTCGTTCAAACAACTTAAACATACTAAAAAAGCATGCATAATCTATGAAAAATGGAGGATCGAACAAGGACAATTAGGAAAAACAAGCCCAATAAGTTACCTAATTCGGGGCTCATCGTAAGTGTCAATGTCAAAAGGGGCTAGTAGGATGCAAGGATTGGTTGGTTCATGAGGAATGGATGAAAGCATATTGATCATCTATGGAGCCACGAGTAGCAAAAGAGTGAAACAACCCATCAGGGAAGAGCCCTTCAATATGCCGGTACCAATACTGATCTAAGAGTTAGGTACACCACCCACTAAGGGTACAAAGCCACTAGGTAATGGGGAATAATCAGGGGTGCAAAACGACAGTTGGTCCACTGTGACTATCTTTCATCTAATGCAAATATGGTGATGTGAAAGATAGTAGACACAATGGCATTCATGGCCTAATTCCAACTACGACCCAATAATATATTATAGTCGAGCTTTCTATCTATGACTTCGATGTCCACCATTACAGTTTTCCCATTCAAGCTGATGGCCTAGCTAGCTAGGTAACCCTTTGGGATGAAAGTGTGGTCATCGAAAGCTTTAAGGGAATTCTATGGTAGGGATAGGGTTGGAGAACCCAAAGTGAGCCAACATGAAGCCAACATGACATAGGTTAAAGCACCTGCGTCAATGACAGTTCTATGTATTCCTTGCCATTTCGAAAATATTTCCACCTTGAAATGTAAGACAATGTGAAAGGGGAGGTTTACATTTGTCCATGTAAAAAATTGCAAGCATGGAATCCTGAGGGTCGATACTACCAATTTCCAAAAGTAGAGCTTTCCTTTGTGCTAGACAGGTTTATAATACTTCGAGCGTCGACATAGTAGATGGAGCTTGCTCCAAGTCTTCTACAATATTGTAGATCTAGGCAGCACGTGCAAATGTATTATGCATTGTGCGACGAAGTATGCCTTTTGGGGGGAAATTCACAAAATCATCAACTAGCCTTTCGATATGAAGATTGTTAGGTGGAGATGGGTTTTGACTCGAGGAGGCTTCCTCATCATTAGTGATTGGAGCTCCATAAGATTTGTCTCTGGTTTGTAGATCTACTATTTCAAAGGTGTAAACAGTAGATGGTCCTTCACCAACTGAAGGATGATGTTAACTTCCATTCCCCCCTTGTGGGGGTTGCATTTGGTTTTCAACAAGGTGTTGCTCCTGCTGAGCAGGGAAATGATTATTCAGGACTGCAGGGGTCCTGTCAATGTCCTTTTTAGCAATGAAATCCATGCATTCATGAAGATGCAGACAACGATATGGAATGTGGTCTTCCACACATATTTTGCAAGGGAACCAGGTGGGTTTATCCTTCCCATCGTCAAAAGGTGCATAGCCTTCTGCTTTGGGTTGTACTACGTTGTTGATTGCTCTTTAGAAGGAGTGGTCTGTTTCTTATTCTTCTTGTTCTTACCACCAGGTTTTTGTGTAGACTGCAGAGAATTTATCGTGGTGGTAGGAAGAGTAGACGATTGGGTAGAGGCATCAACTGACAACTGGGCAATGTGACCACTAAGTTGTTTTACAGTAGCCCCGAAGGTTGCACCGACAATCCCATCAGTATGTGCTCTAGGCTGCTGAGTAGTGGGAGAATTGGAGTTGCGAGGGGCATTGGGAATGACGTCGTATAAAGTGCCAGACTGCGAATATATCAAATCTAAGTGATGGGCACGACGAATGGATTGATATTTTGTGATCGCACCACCTAAGGTGACATCTTTAGCGATTTGGGGGAGTAGAGACTTGCAAAACCAATCCGCTAATAGATATTCTAGGAGGGGAGCTTTGACTAGCCTTCACCTACGTATCCATTCATGTATATGATCAGATATGTGGGTGGTGGTATCCTAACGTAATGAAGTGAGGATTTTTATCCCAGTTTCATAGCGAATGGGTAGCTGAAAGTGCTTTAAGAATTCCATCTTTAAAGATCCAAAGGTATTGACTGATGCACATGGTATCTCAATGTACCACTTGGCTACATTTCTAATAAGGGTGCAAGGAAAGAGTTGTAGCTGGATACTATCATCCACCGTGGAGTTAGAAACACACCATAAATGATAGGTGGTGATGTGTGTACCCAAATCCTCCCCTTGTTTCCCTTTGAACTTCGGGATGTCTATCGGTATTTTATACGGGATTGGCGGCCAAAGTGAGTTGTGATAGATGGGGTCATTTGTGATTTTGTACAATTCGGGGATAACAAGTGTTTCCAAGAAAGGAAAGGTGTTTGATGCCCCCGAGTCAGACCAAGGCGATGACATATGACTTCAGGAGCCTTGCGGTCCTCCCATTGTGTTGTTTCCAATATTATACATAGGTTGCGTGATATAGTAAGTGCCTTGGGGTATAGTATTGTAATATGGGTTTCCATAGGGGTTGTTAGACTAGGGGTTGGAAGTGCCCCTAGGATAAGGAGTGCCCCCTTGACTCATTTGAGGTTGTGAGTAGGGTGCCCATATGGATTGATTGGGACCTTGTTGAGGGTCCCAACTCTCCACATAACTAATTATAGGTCCTTGACTAACATAAGGAGTCTTCATGTCAATCAATGACTAACCTTGTAAACCTAAAAATGGAGGGGGAACTGTTACGTTCCTGATTGGTATATGCATATTGGGAATTGTGCCCCCAGTTATCTAAACCTAGGGGTTATAACTATACAATGGATGCCAACCATATGGTTGGTTGAGGGGACCCGTGCTAACCATGCTATATTGAGCATTATAAGGAGAGTTATATGTAGAACTTGTTGAAGGTCCAAGGGATGACACAAAAGAGGCAGAACCTAGAATTTAGTGGGTTCAACTCATGGTGGGTGTCACGATAGAGTTTGAACCTACGACAGATGGGATAGCAGGGTTCGCCATCAGAAGTACGGTACTGACTGTCGACTAGGGAAATGGTGGTGGAGTAAAAGTGTCCACCAAAGCCCACAACACTTTAGTCATTGATGGAATGGGTGGAAATGTTCCAATGGAAGACAAAGGAGGTACAAATGCAACAGGAATCAAGAGCAGTCCCAACAAATTCGTGATCAAAGGATTGTATGGAGGAAGGAATCCTTCAGTAAAGAAATCTTCTAGTAAGCTTGAATTGTGGGATGTCCAAACTGATTCTGTGTTAGATCTCGAAGACTAATTTCCCGAAGACGGGGAATCTGGTACATTGGGGCTTGGTGGATCCCCCACAATGAGCGGGGGAAGACCTAAAAACCGTCTAGATGTAACCACAATGACCAATAAATTTTATCAGTAAATTTTATAGTGATGTTTATTAAAGTCTCTGTGATAACACTCTGTCACTTAAAAAATAAAAAATACATTAAGGAAATCAATCAAAAAGCAGAGGGAAATGACCCTGTCTGATAAGAATTTATCACTAAAGATGAAACCTAATATCACAATGAATAATAGAGAGAGTTGGCCAAATTTACAATTACGATTACTCTTGAGCTTTGCCCGAGCCTTAGATTAAGGGGCCAAGTACTCTCGTCAAGACAAGCACACTCCCAAAAACTGAAGACAGAGTATGTTCGTCTATGTTAGGAACCAGGGCAGGCCACCACAGTCACCTTATGTTCATCCCTAAAATTATGGCCACTAAGGATACCTCAAATCACAGACACTACCAGAGGGGGACATAGTCGCAGACAGTATGCTGTGTGGGCACGACCCCTGAGTTCCTGACTCAGCTCTGATATCCCCAAAGGGATCCCTGATACACAGAATACCCAAAGAAGATGCAAGCAGAGGTGGGATACCTTCACTTACAGTCTGATGTTGTCTCATATTTAGCTCCACTTTTACTGGAGTGGTCCTGGATAGTATGAGTGCAAAAGGATTTCTCTCTTTAATGACACTAGTTTCGGTGTATGATCTTGGGCAGTTAACTCACACTTCCTATCCCAAGATCCTAGCTTAAACTAATGTGTGTTTACTCTAAAAAGAGTTGTTGATTGATTTTATTAAGTATATTTTAAATGTACTTTGTCAGAGTCTTCGGTAGGGATGTTCACGTATGGCTATATGGGACTCTAACTCAAATCATGCAAAAACAATGCTTATAAATTTTCACTTTCAATGAATAAGTTGCTTCTACAAAGGGAGAGTCATTCATACATCAATATATATACCATGCATCCTATTCAGTAAAACACTAGCATAACTGACAGAACTTCAATGCTCACTAAAAAAAATTTAAACCAAATAATGCAGATCTAACTAGATAAGTAGAAAACAGTAAAAATTTTGTATTTTTTCTTCAATGAAAACAAAGACTTTAAGAAGTAAAGATATTTTCTTAAAAAAAATAAAAAATGTTCAATACATAGATTAGTCAAACAAGTGCAGCTATAGATCCTTGATCAGTCTACAACCATATTTCCCAACCCATGAGGTCACAAAGCTAGTTGTTTATCAAAAAATGGTTGGCTAACGCTCTGTACTAGAGGCTATAGAGAGTTAGTTTCAGCACTAATGCGCTATTTTTCAGGACACGGTGCTTTATAAAGCACTAATTACACTAGTAACTGGCATTAGTGAGGAAAAATACTCAAAAAATAGGTTGTGGGGATCAGATCTAGGGTTGAGCACTGAGAGAAGGTTGTTGTATGGTCCTGAGTGGTAGGAAAGGGAATAAAGAAGTACAGGAAGGTCGGAAGAAAGAGAGATCTAGGAACTTTCTGGGAAAACAGAAAAATAAGTGTATTCCCCAATGGAGTTGCCAATTTTGCTATAGGGATTAATGCATGGGTGTTTGGTGATGTAGAAACCCTCAACGATCTTCCCAGGATCCTTGGCAAACAGTTATATTAGTTGCAACTGTCACAAAGATACATGCATATCTATGTTTAACAAATGAATATCAAAGTAAGAAGGAAATATTACCTCGAATCTTAGTGTGGTGTTGCTAGAGAGCACAATGCATCTAGGCAGAAGACCCCTGAGCCAGCTCCATATCAAAACCTACACATAGCAAAGACAAGCATAATATCACAGCATAAAACCTTGATAAACAATGCATGAACATATAAATATATCTAGTTGCATATATCTAAGCCAATCATGCTAATGATATTGAATAAACATACAAATAAGTCATATTATCAACATCTCAGAGTGGAAAACACAATTGCAGTTCTATATTGATGTAGAAAGAGTGATTAGAGCCATTAGTTATATCAGCCTTCCCTTACCTCTCCAGTTCCTCTCTCTCTCCTTTCTTAACCTCTTCTGCTCGATAGTCAAATAGGAAATCCTTTCAAATGGTTCGACCTCTTTCACAATGGCCCTAGCCTTGCATATATAGCATGTGAGGTTAGGGTTACCAAGTCCTTCATGAGTTCCATTAGGAAAAAGTAGTGATCTTTCCATGCCTTTGTGCTCTTTCCCATTTGCATACTCCATTAGGAATTATTAATTCCCCAAAACAAGTCGAGTTTTGATGTTTCCCTGCTTTTATGAGTTGACATAGGAGAGAATCTAGGGATATCTTCCCAGTAACTCATTCCCTTGACCCACAGAAACTCATTAGGGTTCACTAACACTCTTCATGTGGTAACAAATAGAGTTAATTTTGGCAATAACGCACCCTTAGCCTTGCTAGGAATCTTTATAAAGTGGGTTGCTAGTGTTTAAACAATGTTAGCTTGGAAACTAGGCCTATGAACTTGGTCAATCCTTCAGTCATCATGTGTTTCTCCTCTGGGCTGATGAGGAGGTCATTTTCCTGTATAACGTCCACAAAAAAGTGGTATGATTTTTCCTACTTGGTAACAGAGACTGATGTGTAGGAAGTAGTGTTGCGCTGGACCGCCGAGTGGCACGCCCCTTCAAATCTAGTTGTTGGACCAAGCATAGGTGCAAAGAGTGCGGCTGCAAAGAAAAGGAAGGAGGCAGCCAAGCAGGTTGCACAAAAATTGGCTACATAGAAAAAGAAATATGCTACAGAGAAGGCCCGGGTCAATAAGGAACCCGCTACCAAGGAGAAGGCAGAGTAGGAGTAGCGTGAAACGTAAAAAGGTGTTAAGTCACCTTCGATAGCCACAGAAATGGAGACATAGCAAGGCAGCGAAAGAAAGGAAGGTTAGCACCCCCCGTTCATTGTGAAAAGGCGAGAATTAGAGCAACAAGCTAGATCGAGGAAGAAGCAGAAGGTTCAAAAAACACAGGTTGACCCCCTAGTGCTCACA
Source organism: Pinus taeda (assembly GCA_000404065.3). Lineage (NCBI taxonomy): Eukaryota > Viridiplantae > Streptophyta > Pinopsida > Pinales > Pinaceae > Pinus > Pinus taeda. Next base: position 167,856 of record APFE030761408.1, on the reverse strand, counting down.
GAAAATGATCTAGATGAGATCGGTGATAAAGTCAGGGATGTCACCACAGAAGTACTACAGTAGTTCAAACAGGAGTACATAAAAACATTGGTAGGATTCTAGAAGGATATTCGGGATTTGTAGCTCCAAGCAACCAAGATCCAAGCAGATGTCGGAAAATAGAGCAGCGCAACAGGCAGTTCAGCATAGGGTCAAGGTACAGGTGCAAAGATAATTCCATGGATGTCGATGGATGTGTAATTCTTTCCCCTGCCTGTAGGTTCAGTGCGCACCGACACTGAGGAACAACTCACCCTCCTTGATAGGGTCCCAAATATGGGCCTGAACCTTGTCGCAATGCAACTGGATTCATTGCATGTGCTATTACAAGGATTCATGGATGAGCTTCGCATTCAAATACAGTGAGCAATCAGTGTTGTCAGCAAGATAAAGGTTAATAATCAGTCATTGTTCACTGAGAAGACACAGATTCTGCAGGAAAAGGAGAAGCTCCAGGCACACAGTTCATGTCTGGAGTCAGTAGTTGCTGAGGCATGAAAAACAATACCAGAGCTTCATATTCCTAAAGATGCACAGCTAGAAGCGAAGATCAGGAAGTTAACCGTTGGTCTCCACAAAGCCAAGGCAGAGGTTAATCGAGTTCAATTTGAACTCAACATGAAGATCACCAAGCTGCAATTGAAGATGCAACCATCAACTCCACTGGAGGTCCGGGAGTAGCGTAGAGCTACGATTAAGGAAGGCCTAGCTACTCTGGATACCACAGTTGTAGAGTGCACAACAGTATTGAGCATGCAATGGATTTGGTCACCAATCTTCAAGAGGATCCAAACCTACAAATATTGAATATTGAGATCAGGGATCTGTATAAGTATGATGAAGTTAGGGTAACAACACACTCCATTTCACCAGTGTAGCACCTAGCCAAGTTGCAAGAGGGGAAGCAGCTCCTCATGTAGGTAGAAGAAGCACAGAAGAAGGAGGCCTTTCTTAAGGCCATGCTAGAGCCTTGGTTGGAGGAAGCTTATCAAATCTCAACAACCATCTCGGATAAGTTGAAGGGTTTACAGTAGATGCAGTAAACGATGAGGCTAGCTGCCGAAGGACCAACTACAAAGAATCTAATAGAAGAGATCAAGTAGGCATCCACTCAAATCTTTGTCGAGGTTTTCGTAGTGTTGGTGGAGCTGGGGAATCTTCACAGAAAAAACGCAATGCCAGCTGAGTGACTTGAGGGCGAGTCACGATCTTTATGTTGGGAGCTTATTGGGATGAGGTGCCCTGGGTTAGTTTTGGGGTTAAAATAACACAAGTTTTGATGTAATTGTTGTAAATGATGTAAATTTTCTGCGTTTTGTGGATGCAAAGCACGTAGATGGTTAGGAGCCAAAGGGGCTTAACCCCTTGTTTATGTAAAGTTTGAGTCGACTTTGAGACCCTCCCATGGTCTGTGGACCATGATATTGTATGTAAAAGGCTATAAATAGGTGTGTCTTAGTGACTGTAAGGTAGGATAGAATATAATCAAAGATGTAATTGGTTGATAGAAGAGAATTATTAGCACAGAGAAGTGGGTAAGATCAGAGAGAAAGGCTATGCAGCTGAGTGCGCAGAGGCCTAGGTAGAGTCCATAGTTGAGTGCGCAAACCCCTACAGCTGAGTGCGCAGGGAATTTTTGAGTCTGTATTCTAAACTGAAAAATCAATAAAGAAGTTGTTTATGGAGAAATCTTGTGTATTGTTGTATACTTATATTTGTAATTTATTTTGTTGATGAATGATGTATTTATGAAATATAGATCTAATAATGCATGACTCTATGGATAACTCTTAATAATTGTAAGCAATGCATGCTAATTACTTTCGTGAAGACTATGATAAATTATGTTATGTTTATTAAATACTTAAGTAGAACTATGCGAGCTTTGATCTAGGATGTTTCCTGGTATGTGTAAGTGGATGAATAAACTGTTAAGGGTCCATAGAGACCAATCACAGACCTTCGTGAAGGTCTAAAGGCTATTGAGATAGAGTTGCAGTATCGAGCCCTAGGGGCTTATAGATCCATATGAATGCAGATCTAGGGCTTTAAAAGACATCACATTGATCTCTAGATGTGAAAACTTGGTTCCATCATCCCCCCATACTGCTTCAAGTGAGATTGTAGCCTGCGTTATGCAGGTTTTTGCCAAAAGGGCCAATAGTGTAGGGTTTTGTTTTTTTGCACAACTAACTCTGACCCTGGATCAAGACCCCCTAAGCCAATAGAGTTGTTCAATTAATTTTAATCATTTGACCGATTATTTTTTCTTCCTTTTATTCATCAAGGTTAGAGTTGGCCGATGTTTAGTCATTTTAGGTTACTAAGTGGGTACCTTTACTAGGGTTACAAATTATATTTACAGCATTGAAGATATAGCTTCTAGAACTTAGATTTTCCTCTTTTATTAAAGAAGAGTGTCTACAATCACTGCATATTCATATATGTATTGGTGCTCACTTTCATGGACCTTAGTGGTCACCAACAATATAGATGTTCTATTTTTATTTATAAAATATTCATATTGCATAATACTCTATTCACTTCCATAATTTCTCTACGTCCATAACCATAAATTTCCTCTATAATCCAATTAAAGGATAGATAATGAGCACCCTAAGGAACAATTCTAGAAGTTTGAGCCAAAATTTTCCAATTAGTAGACACAATGAACCAAATCAGGATTCCAACTTAAAAGGGAATATACACAATAATTATGAATTTATATTGCACGTAGAAGAACAAGTTGGTCATGGATAACCAACTCGATACATTTTCTTGGCATCTAATAAAATCTAGGAAATGAGAACCAAAACCTAAAACCTTGAGATACTACCTAGGAAGAGGACAAACGCAAGGCCCCTATTTTCTCAACGAGGGAGTAAAGACTCCAAACCAACACATGCAATCCAAACAAGGATAGGTATTGAATTTAAATTAAACACCAATGGAGAGTACTAGGTCAAGGTAAAAAAAAACATTAGGGACTAGTCCCAACTCATTAAGAAAATGCTAAGGAACACCAATGGGATTTGAAGAGGAATTCTTACCCAATATTTTAACTAAATCAAAGCCAACCATTTCTCATACCTCTTTCCATAAAAACTAGCCATGTTCTAAGCCACTATCCCACCTGCACCTAGGGTTAATGTATTGTGTACTTTCAGTTGTCAATTAATCTTAATGACTAGCATGTGTGAGCCTTACATACAGTTGATCCACTATGTACTTGGCCTCTATCTTGTTATACTATGGCAGCTTGGATACAATGATGTGTGTTGATTTATGATTGTGATGTGTCACCATACCTAAATGACTTTGGATAAAAATTTAGGGAATAGCATGGAAAAAATACCGCCATTTTTCTTTAGGATTCTTTCACTTAATTTTGAGGCCTCATTTGCAAGGATGTTTACTTGATGGCTGAGATCCCTTGGAATTTATAAAAAAGGTGTTGTCCTCCACAATATCCCAAGGTTGAGAAAGGAGATTGACGAGGTAACCTCAGACCACTTAGGGTTCAGCAGCTAGCCCTGCTAAACGAGAGAGGGCTCTCTCTATAAAGCTCATAACCAAATATGACTAAGGTGGGAAAAATATATTACGCTAGGTATGTTCAGCTATAAGGTTTTGAAATTTAGGGTTTTTCTAGATCAGGAGTAGAGGTCATGGAACTAGGTTAGGTCTCAAGGGTTCAGTTGCAAGAGATAAAGAGGAGCAGGGTAAGTATTCTTTTGTGATACTTTGAGGCTTTGTCGATGTACTAGAGGGTGGAAAAGCAAAGATTCAAAATGATCATGGAAAGCATGAATTCATTTATTAGAAGATAGTTAACATAAGCATGAAATTCCTAACAAAACAGAGCTTAAATTTAAGAATTATGTTTAAAACCTCTTAGGAAAATAATTGAAGAGCATAGATATGGAAAAGAGATGAAACTATCATTCATATAAGATATTAATAGAAGAAAAACATTATCACAAACTCATACCACAAGAATTCCTAGATAATAGTTGCAACTTCCCTTTGATTTTTTGTAAAAGATGATGAGTACAAGCTCCAAGCCTTTCACTCTCTGATGCCCAACCCACAATACTTCGAAATCTAAAGTATTTATATAATTATTTACAGAAAAATATCTTGAAATAGAATTCAATATTTGTTACAAAAATTCATAAAAATAGATAAAAACTACTAAAAATATCATTTGGCTGAGCTCTAGTGTTGTTATGGGCATTCTGGTGTAACTGAAGCCTCGAATAAATACTTATGTTAGTCTTGTTGGCTGATCAATTGTGCTTTTGTTTCACGTTTTCTTCATTCAGTTCTGAAAACTTTTGTAATGAATGTGCAATGTTGGCTCCCTTTATTTCTTAAAACGTGTGTAAAAGGTCTTCATTGTCCTTCAAATGGTGGCAAAATGAGTGATCTAGTGCTCTATGAATGGAGGTCATCATCTTTCAGTTGAGAAATTACATGAAAGACAGAAAGAAATTTTGATTGAGGACGTGAAAAACTAAACTGATATTGACCATCGGAAAGAATTACACTCATTGATCTGAGTTGTCTAATCCAACCTAATAAAATCTAGGTCGTTGATCCTTATTGCAATAGAATCTGGGACGGGCCTGTGTTTTATCGCAATCGCAATATAGAGAGGGGACTTTACACTAATTTTTCATGTTTTACAAAAAGGTGGAACTGAAAATTTAAAAACTTTGATACATAAGATATTGCATCTGAAGGGCTTCTCGCAATCACATCCAGGACGAGGGAATTTTACCCTATTCCACAGTGCTTTTCCGATGGACCTGACCCGATAGCCCATTAAGCCACTAAAATATCGCATCCATAGGGGCTTTCACCATATCGCAATCACAATTGGGAGAAGGGCCTTGCGAGGGAGGGACTTTAGATAAGTGCAATCATTAGGGAGCGTGACTTTAGATTGTTGCAATTGCAATCGGGGACCGGGACTTATCATCAGTGGCTAGGACTTATCGCAAGGGGGTGGGAATTATCACTCGGGACTGAGACTTATCATCGGGGGTCGGGGCTTATTGCAGGGGAGGGACTTATCACCCGAGCCCATGACTTATCGCCTAGGACCATGACTTATCATTGTGGCCGGAACTTATCGTCAGGGGGTGGAACTTATTGTCGGGGTCCGAGACTTATCGCAATTGGGGATGGGTGAGGAGCATTGTTTTATTGTTCATGTAATATGTGCTGATTGTGGACTCTGGCCTTTAAAGGAACTTCAACATGGTTTAAATGGGTGTGGCTAGAGTTAATACCTAATGGAATTTCAGCTAGAGTTCCAATGTATAACAATGGAAAAGTGGCTAGAGGAATATACAAAGAGACTTTGGGATAAGGCTAGAGTTTTGGAATTTCAATACGGAATATGCGTTTTTTCCAAGGAAAAATGGGTTTTGACTTAGCATATAAGGATTTTCTCAAGGAAAAAGGGGTTTTAGATTGAATGAGGGGATTTATGAGGGAAAGTTGAGGGATTTATATGAAATATGAATGTGGATGTTGAAACAAGATGAAATATTCTTGAACATTTTTCCCTATTACTACTCTCATGATGATGACATAAGGTGATGACATGACCCCTATATGACTCATTGATGATATGACCAAGACATTCTTTATTGACAAGGAGTGATGACAAGACTATGATAATTAACCTTGAGAATGGAGATAGTAGTAATGACCTAGAACTGACCAATGATCAAATTTTAATTGAAATTATAACAATCTAACCTAATAACCTTATCAATAGTTTTGAAAGAGTACATTTTATCATTGGTGACTAGAAGGACTGACAAACACTAACAAAAGGTAACATCCTTGAATGAAAGGATCTCTTCTTTTATTCTCACAGTGAGGCAATGAAGCTGGTGTCAAATGGGGTTTTCTTATTGTTCATAATTTTGACAATTATACTCAAACCACCAATATTGATCAAGGGCCTCACTCTAGCTACATCTATAAGGATTAATCCATGGAAGAGAGCACATGCCTTAGTGTGATTATAACATACTTAATAACCTTTATCCTTTAATGGGGATATGGGGTATTCTTGAAACCACAAATTTTCATAAGCTTCTTTCTTTTGTACCATTATATCACATACCCAACTATCCCTATAACATTGTTGAGATGATGGGTATAACATTATTGAGATGGTATGGTACTCCAAATTCATCCCATTAATGTAAATGTATGCTTCTAATAACACTTTGTAATATACCCAACATACATGATATACCCAATTCAGTTTGATTTTATCTCTAACACCACTATGATATGTACCTATCCACCTAATTGGTTGAAATCCACATTTTATTGATTTGATACCATAATTCCTCGTTGTCATGTTATGAATTGATTAATGCATGCAAACATGACAATACAAGCTCATGGAAACACAATGAATCAATCATTGATACATATATAAACTCATACATGCATGAAAAATGACATTTAATTCATAACTTTAAAACATTAAATGAACATAGTCAAGAATAAATAATAACACTTTTCTTTTTGGGAATTAATGACCAACTAGCTGTAGAGAAAGGACATCCCACCCAACCATATGTTCTATATTGTCCTTAATCCTTTTTCCATAGGACCATTCTTGAAATAAGACTATGACTCCATAAGAAAAAAATATCTATGGTTGGATCTAACTCTCTATTACACAGTATTTTGTCACACCTCCTACACTTCCCTGTTTCATACCCCAGAGTGCTCAAAATTTGAAATTATGCAGTGTACCCATCCTGGTATGCAATCCAAATCCCCCCTAAAGAACTAATGAAAACATGCCTTGATCCTTTCCTGATAAAATGAGTTCAAAACCCTAATTTTAGGGTCAACACGACTGTGACACTACCAACTTGTGTTGATGGCAAGTTGCACCATATTAGCCTTGCACTGCCAGCATGTTTTTTACCTGGATACTTGTGTTGATCCCTAAAAGGAAAGTTTTCCTAAAGAGGACAAGAATCTTCGTGATCTAAAGGCTTCCAAAACGACGTGTTGGAGGTTGTTCATTGTGGATGTGGTCAAATTCTCCCAATATTTCCCTTTGATATTATCCCTCTGAGCTTCCTCCTTGAGATGAAGACCTTCCCCTATCTTTGGTGAGATCCTAACTCCCTCTCCCTATCTATATATTCATCCTCTTCCATTCCCAAATGGCTAGTCTTTGATTATTTTCACCCTTATACTGAGATAATGCCTACATGCTATTCACTTTGGCTTGGAGGAGTGCTTGGAGAGCTTGAGCTTGGACTTGGACATTCACTCAAGGAGGACTTACTAACATCAAGGCCTAGGTAATATGCTTCCTATTTTATTCATTAATATATACAACTATTGGTTCACTTTCCATAAATGATTGTGTTAATGCTTCATTTATCTTAATGTTCCTTGATCTGTTAAGTGGATTACATTCAATTATGCTTGTTGCACTTGTATGTTTTGTTGTGTCTTTGGCCTCTTTTGTAGGTATTCAAATGTTGTGAGTAGTAAGGATTAATCCTGAGGAGAAAGTGATCAATATCTTCAACAAAGGAGTACATCATAGCATCAGAACAAGGTAGGTCTCCCTGATCTTCTCTCGTTTCAATTGTAATTTAGGAAAGTGTCTCGTAGATTGTCACGTTGGTTACTAGTCCCACTCATTGGGCTAAAGGGATCGTCTTTGTCCGCGGAGAGGATTAACCTACTCAAAAAAATGGTGACTCCGCCAGGGATGCTATAACCTTTCCATCCATTTCTTCAATTTGATCCTTTGATTAGTTTGACCAACCCTCTAGTTCTTAGTTATATTGCATCAATATAGGTCTGCATAATCATTGATTACTCCCTTAGAGTGCTAAGTCTGGATTTTTTTTTTGGAATTTTTTTTTTCCATATTCCTTGCTCAGCGTGAGTTTTATCAATGATAGTCATGTTGGAAGTGCTTTTTTTTTACCTATACAGTCGCATTGAAAACCTTATTTTCCACTATTTTCTAGCGCTAAAAATTAGCACGAGTTTTTCTATATAAAGTAGTGATGATGACCCCGACCTGCACGGCTTTTGTTATGAAAGGTAGTGTTAATGACCCAATTAGCATGGGTTTTGCTATATAAAGTAGCACTAGGCTTTGAATGTGATAATTTTTAGGGTTCCTACCTTAGAATACAGTGTTTCTTGGCTCCTAAGGTATTTTCCCATCCTGTATGCTTGGATTTGTCATTTTTTTGATTGATTGTCTTGATTAATTTGCAAATTTTGTCTCACTGGCTTTGAAGTGAAATTTGATTGAGTTCTAAGGTTTCTAGTCAATTGGTCATCGCTTTTTTCTTGTTGGTGTCATTGAGATGTTGGTTTTTTTATTGATTGAGTGTTGTTTTCTGTGGAAATCATTGAAAACATCATTGAGCATTTGTTTTAGCTTGTCTTTCAAAATTTACTTTTCGTGAAAATGCATTAGTTGCATTGAAAAGTTATTTTTTGAGATTAATCATTGAAATTAGATCATATTTTTTGGTGATTGAAATCTAAATACTATATTAGGTGCATCAAATCATTCAAAAAAAAGAAAATCTTAATTCACATAAATGCATCTTAGTAAATTCAAAATCATTTTTCTTTCAAAAAGTTGCATTTAGGATAGCGAAAAGTGAAAATATTTTTTACTTCTGGCCTTGCATTTGGAAGATGAAAGTGAAAGTTAGTGGAAGGCATGTTGTTTTATGCACTATTGATTGTACTCTCTTCCCTTGTTAGTGTAGCTTCCATTGAAGTGGAAAATTTCCTTTTCTCATATAGTTCCATCTTAGAGATTCATGTGACATTTTTTTGAGCCTTAAAAACCAAAACTTAATTGAAGATAAACTTAAAATTTTCCTCAACTAACCTAAGGAGGATTTGGAACTTAATGAAAAACATTTAGAGTTCTAGGCTAGATATGTGTTTTGGCGTCTATAAACCTAGCAGTTGTCATTAACTACCTACATTGTATCTCAAGGGTGAAATCTTGTTCCAGTATTGAATTATATCAAAGGTTTTCCAATACTTTCGGGTATATAGGAGGCACTTTAGTATGGAAATTATATCGGAACGCTCTCACCGAACGGGTATGCATTAGACATAGCTAACACGAACTTGTGATCCCCATACCGTTGAGTATATATTGGGATACCCCACTAGGTTTTTTTCTTTTAGCCACATGTAACTGAGTCTGTCGCCTTGTAAACGTGATACACTGAACACAGCATTTGAGGAGATTGGTCGTCGTACGTTAATTCCTTGGTTTCGACTAAGGCGTATATAGAGGTTCATAGATACTTGGTAAACACTTTTTCCTATATTACCCTTTTTTAATTATTTTTGTTAAAGTTCTAAAATCAATTAACTAACTACGGAAAAACATCCTTCCTTTAGAAATACTCCTTAGTAGATCTTAGGTTGATACTAATGGCAACATTTCCTGAGTTTACTAGTCAAGGAAACCCCACTGATGGGAATCCTAGTCCTTTTTCTTCTTTTTAAAATGCTCATGCTCCCTATATGGAAACATTGTCTCTCCCTGGATTGACCATTGGTCTACTAGTTTGGTTATTTTAAACCTCAACGATTCTAAGTTTCTAAACTGCTTTTCATTTGAGTTCTCCTCCACCTAAACAACATCAACCTCATGTTGATCTTAAAGTTTACCCCTTACCTTCTTCACCTATTTCTTCACCCCATTCTTCCTCTTCACCTCGTTAAAGTATAGATTCTAGTAACCAAGAAGCTAAGAAGAAGAAGAGAGGAAGAATAAGAAGAAGCTCAATAAGAAAGGGGGAAACCAAGTAGCCATTGCTATGGATGAAACTAATGTATAAATGTATTCCAACCTGCCCCAGAAAGTAAAATTCCCTTGCATGTTATGTAAGGGTCACCACCTTCTTCGAAATTGTCCTGGTATTTTTAAGGTCTTAGAAGTGTGGTCCATAGGTTCACATCGACCTTTGTCATCAGCCTGTAGAGATCATGCTAGTGATAAAACTTCAACTAGTAAAGCCCATGGGAAAAATGGAAAAGTCAAATTTCCCTATATGTTGTGTGAATTTAATCATCCCATTTACCTTTTTCCTCTTATGGATGAAGCTTACAAAGAGTTGGAAACCCTTACTGCTCCCCAGCCTCGTCTTTTGACTAGTTATTGAAAGCTTTCCCCTTATCCTCTGCTAGTTGATCCAGTTATTGATCAAAAGTCATCTTTGGTCAACCCTACTCTCTCAGAAGGTGAGTCTCGTGATTCCATTCTCGACCAACCATTGGTTGAGAAAATGGTATACTTAGCTCCACCTTTAGTTAATCGTACCTTTTCGATAGAGAGTGACCCTCGTACTACTCAGTTTCTTCTAGTTTCTTCAGTTTTGAATGAACTGGATGGAAATCCTCCCATTCTCGAGGTGCATGATAGAAATTCTCCTATTTCCATATAGAAATAGGGTAGCTCTCACATTCCTACGACGCCCCCTCCAAGTAGTCTAGTCACCTCTTTTGATTGGAGTCGACTGGCATGATATCGTCTTCCATCTTAAGTGCCCTTCCATATTACAATACAGGTTTACCATATGACCGTACCTAGCATAGTCATAGACGAGAGTGTATCTGTTAGTGGCATGTCCTCAACTTCTTGGCAAGCTTTATGTTCTTCGCAGCTTGTCCCCGTCACCCAAAATTTGTTAGCTTTTAACAGAGGAACCAGTCAACCGTTATGGATCCTTCCTAAGTTTCCTATTGCTTTGGGAGGAAAGATTGTGTATATAGATGTGATGTTTTTCCAAGGCCATTTGATTTTAATCAACTCCTTGGCCATGACTGTGTTTATTTCATGGGAGATCTTGTCTCCTCCCTCTTTCAAGTGATGTGTTTCCTGCATGAAGGGAGCATCTTAATCAGTCATCATCTTACACTATTTGGTCCTTAATCAACTCCCAATCAACCATCATCCATAAATGGTTATTACATGCAAGCAGTATCACCCACGCCACAGGTTATTTACATGGCCACCTATTCAATGCCCACATCTGCTGATGATCTAGTAGGTGATGTAATACGCCATGTACTGGGGGAATTGGAGCTTGATTTTTCATTTGGATCCCTAGAGTTGAATTCCTTCTAGAGTGTTGTTCTCCCATATGATAAGAACCTCTTTGCAGCCATCGCCTCTTTTGGTCTATGATCAAGTGCTTGGAGCATAGTTCCTTATCTTGTCTCAAGCTCGTTAAAAAATGTAACAAGGGCCATGAGGATAGTTTTTTACTATGTCAACCTCAAATAAAAATGAAATAAGTTCCCATGAGAAGAGTTTTTTTCTCCTGTGTCAAGCTCGATAAAAAATGAAATAAGGTATCATGAGCATGGTTCTTTTCCTATGTCAAGCTCATTAAAAAATGAAACAAATCCCCTTCCAATTCATGTCTTTGATTAGATCTTGTAAAATCTCAGTTGAGTCTTTCACCTGATCTCGTAAGTGAACCTTCATTCCATCCACCTATCAGTAACCAGTAGTCTACTTAGGTGAATGAAATGAATCTTGGGGGGTGTGTACCTAGGATTGAGTCATTATGTTTGGGGCATGAAAACTCATCTCAAGCATATTTTGTCTCGGTTTCAATTTTGTGTAAAAATGAAACCAAATCCAAGTATAGTTTTTTCTCATGTTTCAAGCTTTTGAAAAATGAAACCATTTTCAAGTATCCTCAAGCATAGTTTCCCATCTTTCAAGCTTGTGTAAAAATGAAACCATTTCCCTTTTTACCTTTCGTGGTTTCCTTTTTATCAGCCTATTTTTGCTAGATAAGCCTTGGTTTTTCATTCCATCATCACCATCTCTTTGGTAGATCATATGCTTTCACTTGGTTGTTTTACCCTTTCTTGAGGAAAATTTTTGATGAGTCATCTTATTAGATAACCTCTTGATCTTTACATGTTTTGAGCAGTTCCACCATCACTGGAACCAGTTTCTATCCTTTTATACCACTCGTTCCTCTAGAAGGAGTCCTCTTTCAGCTCCTTTCAGACCCCAAAATATGAAAAGATTGTCGAGTACTTGTCGTTTCAAACTTGTAAGAGTAAATGAAATGACGTCTAATCTATATAAGTTTAACCCTTTTCCTGGTTGAGATAGACTGTTATCTGAAAAATGAACACCTTAGTCAAACATAGCTAGGAGGTTCTCTCGAATATTGTTTTATACCTTTTCAAGTTTAAGAGACAAATTACAAAAAGGGATCTGATGGAGATTTCTTTTTTGTCTCTTTTTCAAAGTCTCTAAATATGAAAGACATTGAGTTACTCTTCCATCGGACTCGTAAAAATTAAACGACGAAAGGCTTGTCACCATGACGAGACCAAGTTATCCTTCCTAAGGCTTTTAAAAATTACGAGGATGGGTTCATTCTAAGAATGAACTTATACAACAAGCATATGTTATCCCCTTCAAGACGGTCATTAAAAATAATTGGGGTACTCACTGGAAATACTGGGGAAAAATTGAAAGTGAAATATCTATTGTGTGGGAAGCATGTTGCTCTTGGACATGACACTCATCTATTTCTCATGTCGGGTTTGGGATATCCTCACTCAGTCACTTGTCCGTGATCCATTTTTCCTCTCATCTGACTATTCCACTTCATTATCATGACCCTTGGTCCTATGTCGAGTCAAATGTTGCCACACTCTGGAGACATTTAATGGATATGTTCAAGAGAAGTCCTATTTGCAATTTACTACTTATACATTGTCTAATCATTTACCACGGTCTTGGATCATACTCATTTATTCCACTTTATTCCTTGTTTCATGTCGATGATGATGGAATCATTATGGCCCTCCTTCGATGGGTCACTTCCTATCGACTTTAGCTCATTATCCAAGAATATGACTTAGAGACTCCCTTTCAATACCTTATAGCTTGCATGCCTTAATCGTAATTTCTTCGCATTCGATGACAAGTTTTCATCATTGGCCTTTGATCGGATGATTCCATGGGTGTTCGAATTCAGCTTCATTTTCACATTCACGGATTGTATTGTCGTACCTTCAGAGCTATTGTCATTATTGGTGGTTTCTCTTGTGCCTGTTAATGGTTCACATCATTGGCGATTAATTAGGTGGTTTTCTAGCATGTTTGACTTTCGACACATTCATTCGCATGTTAGAATTTGTACTTTGATCGAGTTGGGATGGAGTGAAAGACCCTGAGTTTTGTCTGATATAACTCAGGCTACATGGAGTTATGTATTATTCATGTATACATGTTTCCTCTATATGGATGGTTGTGACCATGCAATGGGACCTTATATCTATGATGATGGTGATCCTTCTACATCAGGTGGTTGCGTCCATACCTTGGATGTTAGAATTTCAGATGATCCCTTTCATTCGGATGGCTGCACCCATACCGTGGATCTTTTCACGTGGTCCTTTCTATCTGGATGGTTGAATCCATACTGTGGATTCATGTTTTGATATATATGACAGAGATATCAAATATGCATATGTATATGCATCCTTGATTTGCAGGTATCCTAACAAATTGTCCTTGCAAAATCTCATAAAGAATCTCAGCCATCACTCCTTGTTCTACCTTCAAGCTTTAGGGGGCATCTGTTACACAGTATCTTCTCACACCTCCTACACTTCCCTATCTCATACCCGGAGCGCTCAAAACTTGAAAATTATGCAGTGTACCCATCCTAATATGAAAATTATGTATATCCTTCCTAAGGAACTAATGAAAACATGCGTTGAGCCTTTCCTGATTTTATGAGATCAAACCCCTAATTTTAGGGTTAGCACGACTATGACACTGCCAACTCATGTTGATGGCAGGTTGCACCATATTATCCTTGCAATGTCAGTGTAGGTTTTACCTGGATACTCACGCCGATCCCTAAAAGGAAATTTTTCCCAAAGAGGACAAGAAGCTTCGTGATCTAGAGGCTTCCATAATCACGAGTTAGAGGTTGTTCATTGTTGATGTGGTCAAATTCTCCCAATATTTTCCTTTTATCTTATCCCTATGAGATTCCTCCTTGAGATGAGAACCTTCCCCTATATTTGGTGAGATCCTAACTCCCTCTCCCTGCCTATATATTCATCCTCTTCCATTCCCAAATGGTTGGTCTTTGACAGAGGAACCAGTCAACCGTTATGGATCCTTCCTAAATTTCCTATTGCTTTGGGAGGAAAGATTGTGTATATAAATGTGATGTTTTTCCAAGGCCATTGGATTTTAATCAACTCCTTGGCCATGACTATGTTTATTTCATGGGAGCTCTTGTCTCCTCCCTCTTTCAAGTGATGTGTTTCCTACATGAAGGGAGCATCTTAATCAGTCATCATCTTATATTATTTGGTCCTAAATCAACTCCCGATAAACCATCATCCCTAAATGGTTCTTACATGCAAGCGGTATCACCCAAGCCACAGGTTATTTAAATGGCCACCTATTCAATGCCCACATCTACTGATGATCTAGTAGGTGATGTAATATGCCATTTACAGGGGGGATTCGAGCTTGATTTTTCATTTGGATCCCTGGAGTTGAATTCCTTCTAGAGTGTTGTTCTCCCATATGATAAGAACCTCTTTGCAGCCATCGCCTCTTTTGGTATGTGATCAAGTGCTTGAAGCATAGTTCCTTATCTTGTCTCAAGCTCGTTAAAAAATGTAACAAGGGCCATGAGGATAGTTTTTTTACTATGTCAACCTCAAATAAAAATGAAATAAGTTCCCATGAGAAGAGTTTTTTTTCTCCTGTGTCAAGCTCGATAAAAACTGAAATAAGGTATCATGAGCATGGTTCTTTTCCTAATTCAAGCTCATTAAAAAATGAAACAAATCTCCTTCCAATTCATTTCTTTGATTAGATCTTGTAAAATCTCAGTCGAGTCTTTCACCTGATCTCGTAAGTGAACCTTCATTCCATCCACCTATCAGTAACCAGTAGTCTACTTAGGTGAATGAAATGAATCTTGGGGGGTGTGTACCTAGGATTGAGTCATTATGTTTGTGGCATGAAAACTCATCTCAAGCATATTTTGTCTCGGTTTCAAGTTTGTGTAAAAATGAAACCAAATCCAAGTATAGTTTTTTCTCATGTTTCAAGCTTTTGAAAAATTAAACCATTTTCAAGTATCCTCAAGCATAGTTTCCCATGTTTCAAGCTTGTGTAAAAATGAAACAATTTCCCTTTTAACCTTTCGTGGTTTCCTTTTTATCAGCCTATTTTTGCTAGATAAGCCTTGGTTTTTCATTCCATCATCACCATCTCTTTGGTAGATCATATGCTTTCACTTGGTTGTTTTACCCTTTCCTGAGGAAAATTTTTGATGAGTCATCTTATTAAACAACCTCCTGAACTTTACATGTTTTGAGCAGTTCCACCATCACTGGAACCAGTTTCTATCCTTTTATACCACTCGTTCCTCTAGAAGAAGTCCTCTTTCAGCTCCTTTCAGACTCCAAAATATGAAAAGATTTTCGAGTACTTGTCATTCTGAACTTGTAAGAGTAAATGAAATGATGTCTAATATATATAAGTTTAACCCTTTTCCTGGTTGAGATAGACTATTATCTGAAAAATGAACACCTTAGTCAAACGTAGCTAGGAGACTCTCTCGAATATTTTTTTATAACTTTTCAGGTTTAAGAGGAAAATTACGAAAAGGGATCTGATGGAGATTTCTTTTTTGTCTCTTTTTCAAAGTCTCTAAATATGAAATACATTGAGTTACTCTTCCATCGGACTCGTAAAAATTAAACTACGAAAGGCTTGTCACCATGACAAGACCAGGTTCTCCTTCCTAAGGCTTTTAAAAATTACGAGGATGGGTTCATTCTAAGAATGAACTTATAAAACAAGAATATGTTATCCCCTTCAAGACAGTGATTAAAAATAATTGGGGTACTCACTAGAAATATTGGGGAAAAATTGAAAGTGAAATATCTATTGTGTGGGAAGCATGTTTCTCTTGGACATGACACTCATCTATTTCTCATGTCGGGTTTGGGATATCCTCACTCAGTCACTTGTCCGTGATCCATTTTTCCTCTCATCTGACTATTCCACTTCATCATCATGACCCTTGGTCCTATGTCGAGTCAAATTTTGCCACACTCTGGAGACATTTCACGGATATGTTCAAGAGAAGTCCTATCTGCAATTTACTACTTATACATTGTCTAATCGTTTACCACGGTCTTGGATCATCCTCATTTATTCCACTTTATTCCTTGTTTCATTTCGATGATGATGGAATCATTATGGCCCTCCTTCGACGGGTCACTTCCTATCGTCTTTAGCTCATTATCCAAGAATATGACTTAGAGACTCCCTTTCAATACCTTATAGCTTGCATGCCTTAATCGTAATTTCTTCGCATTCGATGACAAGTTTTCATCATTGGCCTTTGATCGAATGATTCCATGGGTGTTCGAATTCAGCTTCATTTCACTTTCACGGATTGCATTTTCGTACCTTTAGAGCTATTGTCATTATTGGTGGTTTCTCTTGTGCCTGTTAATGGTTCACATCATTGGTGATTAATCAGGTGGTTTTCTAGCATGTTTGACTTTCGACACATTCATTTGCATGTTAGAATTTGTACTTTGATCGAGTTGGGATGGAGTGCAAGACCCTGAGTTTGTCTGATATAACTCAGTCTACATGGAGTTATGTATTATTCATGTATACATGTTTCCTCTATATGGATGGTTGTGACCATGCCATGGGACCTTATATCTATGATGATGGTGATCCTTCTACATCAGGTGGTTGCGTCCATACCTTGGATGTTGGAATTTCAGATGATCCTTTTCATTCAGATGGCTGCGCCCATACCGTGGATCTTTTCACGTGGTCCTTTCTATCTGGATGGTTGAATCCATACTGTGGATTCATGTTTTGATATATATGACAGAGATATCATATATGTATATGTATATGCGTCCTTGATTTGCAGGTATCCTAACAAATTGTCCTTGCAAAATCTCATAAAGAATCTCAGCCATCACTCCTTGTTCTACCTTCAAGCTTTAGGGGGCATCTGTTACACAGTATTTTCTCACGCCTCCTACACTTCCCTATCTCATACCCGGAGTGCTCAAAACTTGAAAATTATGCAGTGTACCCATCCTAATATGAAAATTATGTATATCCTTCCTAAGGAACTAATGAAAACATGCCTTGAGCCTTTCCTGATTTTATGAGATCAAACTCCTAATTTCAGGGTTAGCACGACTATGACACTGCCAACTCATGTTGATGGCAGGTTGCACCATATTATCCTTGCAATGTCAGTGCAGTTTTTACCTGGATACTCACGCCGATCCCTAAAAGGAAAGTTTTCCCAAAGAGGACAAGAAGCTTCGTGATCTAGAGGCTTCTATAATCACGAGTTAGAGGTTGTTCATTGTCGATGTGGTCAAATTCTCCCAATATTTCCCTTTTATCTTATCCCTATGAGCTTCCTCCTTGAGGTGAGGACCTTCCCCTATATTTAGTGAGATCCTAACTCCCTCTCTGTGCCTATATATCCATCCTCTTCCATTCCCAAATGGTTGGTCTTTGACAGAGGAACCAGTCAACCGTTATGGATCCTTCCTAAGTTTCCTATTCCTTTTGGAGGAAATATTGTGTATATAGATGTCATGTTTTTCCAAGGCCATTTGATTTTAATCAACTCCTTGGCCATGACTATGTTTATTTCATGGGAGCTCTTGTCTCCTCCCTCTTTCAAGTGATGTGTTTCCTGCATGAAGGGAGCATATTAATCAGTCATCATCTTACATTATTTGGTCCTGAATCAACTCCCAATCAACCATCATCCTAAATGGTTCTTACATGCAAGCGGTATCACCCAAGCCACAGGTTATTTACATGGCCACCTATTCAATTCCCACATCTACTGATGATCTAGTAGGTGATGTAATACGCCATGTACTGGGGGAATTGGAGCTTGATTTTTCATTTGGATCCCTGGAGTTGAATTCTTTCTAGAGTGTTGTTCTCCCATATGATAAGAACCTCTTTGCAGCCATCGCCTCTTTTGGTCATGATCAAGTGCTTGGAGCATAGTTCCTTATCTTGTCTCAAGCTCATTAAAAAATGTAACAAGGGCCATGAGGATAGTTTTTCTACTATGTCAACCTCAAATAAAAATGAAATAGGTTCCCATCAGAAGAGTTTTTTTTCTCCTATGTCAAGCTCGATAAAAAATGAAATAAGGTATCATGAGCATGATTCATTTCCTATGTCAATCTCATTAAAAAATGAAACAAATCTCCTTCCAATTCATGTCTTTGATTAGATCTTGTAAAATCTCAGTCGAGTCTTTCACCTGATCTCGTAAGTGAACCTTCATTCCATCCACCTATCAGTAACCAGTAGTCTACTTAGGTGAATGAAATGAATCTTGGGGGGTGTGTACCTAGGATTGATTCATTATATTGGGGCATGAAAACTCATCTCAAGCATATTTTGTCTCGGTTTCAAAAATAAAACCAAATCCAAGTATAGTTTTTTCTCATGTTTCAAGCTTTTGAAAAATGAAACCATTTTCAAGTATCCTCAAGCATAGTTTCCCATGTTTCAAGCTTGTGTAAAAATGAAACCATTTCCCTTTTTACCTTTCGTGGTTGCCTTTTTATTAGCCTATTTTTGCTAGATAAGCCTTGGTTTTTCATTCCATCATCACCATCTCTTTGGCAGATCATATTCTTTCACTTGGTTGTTTTACGCTTGCCTGAGGAGAATTTTTGATGAGTCATCTTATTAGACAACCTCTTGACCTTTACATGTTTTGAGCAGTTCCACCATCACTGGAACCAGTTTCTATCCTTTTATACCACTCATTCCTCTAGAAGGAGTCCTCTTTCAGCTCCTTTCATACTCCAAAATATGAAAAGATTGTCGAGTACTTGTCGTTTAGAACTTGTAAGAGTAAATGAAATAATGTCTAATCTATATAAGTTTAACCCTTTTCCTGGTTGAGATAGACTATTATCTTAGTCAAACATAGCTAGGAGGTTCTCTCGAATACTGTTTTCTACCTTTTCAGGTATAAGAGACAAATTACGAAAAGGGATTTGATGGAGATTTCTTTTTTGTCTCTTTTTCAAAGTCTCTAAATATGAAAGACATTGAGTTACTCTTCCATCGGACTCGTAAAATTAAACGACGAAAGGCTTGTCACCATGACGAGACCAGGTTCTCCTTCCTAAGGCTTTTAAAAATTATGAGGATGGGTTCATTCTAAGAATGAACTTATAAAACAAGCATATGTTATCCCCTTCAAGACGGTGATTAAAAATAATTGGGGTACTCACTAGAAATACTGGGTTATCCACTTAACCTATTCTAGTGAGTACCCCAATTCCATTTTGATGTATTTAGGCATAAGAATTGGCATGATAGTATTCATAAATATGCTGAGATATGATATTGTCATACATTTTTGGATCCCCATGTCAAATCTTGGACTAAAGAATTATTGTTTCGTTGTTCATCTAGTTTCCCTAGTGGAAAACCATGATAGGAACCTCTATGATGTATATGTTATCTCTTGATTGATCAATAGAATACTAAGCTTACAACAAAAAAATGTTAGGGATTGTTGGGATGGGGTCCCTAGGGTCATTTTTGGGACAAAAGCCCAATTTTTTTTGTATAAAATGTAAATTCTCTACAAGTTGTGGTCGCGGAGTGCGTAGATAGTTAAAGTGTGATAAAGGATTTTACCCTTCTTTTATGTAAGTTTAGTTGGCCTTTGAAGATCTACCCATGGTCTACGAACCATGGGATCGTATAGATAGGTGTGTCTTAGGATGTCTAAGGGAAGTAACAATTATGAAGACGAGTGTAATGGGTTTGTAGTAAGAAGAGTGTAGAAGTCTTACGAGTAGAAGGAAGGCTCTACAGTTGTGTGTGTAGAGGCCTAGAGTAGAGTCTGCAGCTGAGTGTGCGAACCCCTGCAGCTGGGTGTGGAGGGAATTCTTGAGTCTGTAAGCAGAACTGAAGTATTAATAAAGAGATTATTCCAGAAACTCCTGTGTTTTGTCTACTCACTATGTTTTATATGAATGTGCCTTATGTTATAATGGGTTTATGAAATAATGATGTATTAATGCATGACTTTGCACAATTTATATTGTTACATGAATGCAATTACTGTTAACTATTTACGCGAATATTATCTTATTGTATGTGGGATTTATTAAACACTTAAGCCGATATGAGTAATTACTGGGTTAAGATTAATCTTTGATGAGCGTAAGTGGCTGATTCACATATATAGGGTCCACGAAAACAGTCATAAACATTCGTGTATAGAAGCTGATTAAGGGTAGTTATATCAATAAGCCCTAAAAGCTTATAGATCTGCACGATGGCATATTTAGGACATAAAACGACATTGTGCTCATCTCTGGGTGCAAAATTTGGTTCCAAAACTCCCCCATAATGCTTCGGTTGAAACTTTAGTCTGCGCTTCTGTGGATTGATGCCGAAACAGCCAGTAGTGTAGGGATTTGTTTGGAAAAACTAATTTTGAACCTAGGTCAGGATCCACTAAGCCAATAGGGATGCAATGACAATTCTAGAAGACTGGAAGTTACTCATGAATTATACAAATGATTGCTTTTATGCTTCCAAAAAAGAGTCCTTTAATGGGAGCACAGTTAGGAAGTAGACATTCCACAAAAGAGTCCTTTAATGGGAGCACAGTTAGGAAGTAGACATTCTTTCTAATGTTGGCATTGAGTTGGATTATGGGTCATGGGTGATCATATAATCAAAGGAATAAGACCACTATGAGTACTACCACTGGCCATTCACTAAAGACAAGATGGTAAACCTCAATTAATCACCTTTATTATCTAATGCAAGCATGTTATTTTTGCATTGATTGTATCTATTTATTTAGAAACCATTTATCTTATTATTAGAGATGGTGTATCAAACACTTCTTTTGTTAATTCCATGTGTGATAGCAACTACATTTTTATAAACAGTTGTGTTTTATCCACGGCTAAGGTTTTGATGCTACCTGGTGGTAGTTTTCTATTATTTTATGCTCACAATGAGCACATAACCCAAGCATGCTCTTAGAATCAATCCATTTAAAAATACACAGTTTTTTTCTCACAACATGTATTATACAAAATGTAAATTCTGTCTCTATGGATGAATAAAATTTATGTTTTTCCTATGGAAAAAAATAAATAAATAAAAATAGTCCTTAAAGAAATGCATTTGTTTATGAAAAATGATGATATAAAAAATCATAATAAGCATTGTTTACAAGACCTAACTTGTCTCAATGTAGTCAATGTTGCTACAAGAAAAAAAAAAAATCACTCCATAGAAACAAATGAGCAAGATATAGAAATTGAGTTATTTATTGCAATTGGATCTCGAGTGATTCTTACATCAAACATATGGATTAAAGCAGGAATCACCAATGATTCTCCTAGAGTTATAGAAAAAATTGTGTATAACCCTAAAATTTTACCCTCCAAAACCACCCACATGTTTTACTACAATTTGATAATTATGTGAATGTTCGATGAGATAAGTCACCCCCTCAAAAAGTTATTATTGCACTTATTGAAAGAGGTAATATAAAAAAATTCCCTTTGAAACTTTTTTGGGGCTTAATGATCCATTAGTCACAAGGATTGGTGTTGGAGAAAACTACTATTAATTTTGGGAAGCAAGAGAGATAGGGTATGATATTTACTGATATCTTGAGTTAAAGATTTGAATGATCTATGATTTCAACCTCCCCTTTTAAAATAACCAATATGAAAAGATGGAAAAATTAAGAGGCATGACTATAAAGAAAGTAGAAGATAGATTGAGATTGATCACAATTAAACTATTTATAATTTATTACATTCTTATTTTTCATAATCTCTATCACTCAAAATTGTTACATTATTATTTCCCATCCAAAATTTTTATTTAATCATTTTTCATCATTCAACTTATTATTACTCTCTATTTTTTTAACAAAGTAAGGTGGTCAAGTCCCACTAGCACAATTGATTGAGGATGGGCCTCGTCAGCAAGGCGACCCAAGATCAAACCTCACAAGGGGTGGTTGTGTCCTTTGCTAGGAGGAGGCGACACGCTAAAAACTCTTGTCAGCTAAAGACTAGCGTGGCCCAGGCCGGGTGTGATCCCTACATGACTTTGATGGCTTAGATACCCCTGGGTCATGGCTCCCCAAGCCATAGGTCAAGCCTGGAGGATCACGAACAACTTGACAAACAAAACAAAACAAAAAACCAACTGAGGTGACTGAACAAATTTAAAATAAAATGATAATTTTATTTAGATATTCAACAAATTTTTGTTAGATGATCCAAAAATCAATAAACTTTATTTTAATTATTTAGAATATAATATTCAATTGTCTAGAATATTTAATTAGATATTGGAGACATTTTAGAATAGCTAATTCTTGTAAAATATATGACATCTAGAAAGGTGTTGTTTCTTAGGAACTAAATTAGGACAATAGTTAGGAGTATTGTTATGAGGGCATTAAATGTAAATGGACACTTGTAAATGAAATAAGTGATCCATAACAAAATTAGGTTAGGACATTATCTAATTTTTCTACTTGCAAGAGTGTTGAGTGATTGCGTGTAAACTCTTGCAAATATTATGTAATTTCTTTTCCATTTAATAAAATTTATGTGTCTAAGGGCACGTTTGTTATCATTGCGGTATTGGAGCTTCAATGATGCAGATAATGTGAAAAGGAGATTCCAATTCTGTAGGCTTTTCAAAAACTCCATCAAATTTTTCAATGGTTGAATTGTATGAAAAATCTTATTAAGGAAAAGAAAATTGATTATTGTTGATCTCAGATTTTGAGTCTCGAAATTAATTTTTTTTATGAAACCCTCATTTTATTCCTTATAATTGGATTTGAAAAATGAAAATCAAAGTTTTGATCTCATTGTTTTTTTCATCAACGAATGTATTATCTTCAAAGGTGATCATGACCTTTCCAATAACTTTCTTTGCATAATTGTCATAAATGCAAGTTTTGCAAAAAAACCAAGAACAAGATTTTACTATATGCTTCGAAAGAAAATCTTCAGATTTGGTCTCTTTGTATTTTGAACCGTTTAAACCTTAGTGTGAATGGTACATGATAGCAAAATTCCGCAGCTGAGAAATGACAGCTCTGTTCAATTTTTAGTCATTCTTGATAGTTGTGTTGCACGTGATATGCACCTGCATTTGTGTCAAACTGCATTTCCGTACCATTCTCAAACTCATAATAGGATTTTGAGGTTTCCTCTAGAAGGCTAGCAAGGCAATGGTGAAAAAAAGCTAGGGATTTGTGTCCAAAATATTTGGATTCAAGTCGTTGACTTTTTTAATAGCATCCTGCACATTCCTGGACTAGAAGGACCTTCTCATAACTATTCGATCAGTTATTATTACAAGATCTATTTCTTATCTACTTAATCATAGCCCTTGACTTGCAAACATTGGTAGACATCGCTTCAAAATTGGAGACCCCCAATGCGATACAAAGCCATCGTAGCTATCCAATTCAAATTTCCATGACTGCATAAATTCTCTAGACATCCCCTGAGTCCTTGAAAAAATTTTCCAGCATTTCTCCATAGACGTTGTTATCATAATAAACATTTCACATTTTAAATTAATTTTTGGAAAATACTGACAATTGCAGTATCATAATTTAAAATTGTAATAAACAAGGAAAATTTCATGATAGTGGGGTTGTCAATTTTTTTTTGAAATCCATGTAAATAAGCAGAGATGTTTGCAGTAATCTTCAAAAAAGCATAAGGATTCAAAGCCTGCATCAAACCCTCTCCATTGGAAAGTACTATGTGAAAGCTTTCCAATGATATGTGGAAGTCCAAAAATGGACTCGTGGATCAAAAGATATGGTATGTTGAAGTTTCAAGGATTGAAGCCTTAGGAAGGAAAGAGATATCAAGGATTACATATCAAAGGTCCAGAGATATCAGTGATCACATATTGGAGGTTCAGGCATATTGATGATCACATATTTGAGGTCCTACATATCGGAGGTCCTTCATATCAGCGATCGCATATCAAAGGTCCTGCATATCAGAGCATCGACGCATCGAAAGGTCGGTGAATCAGAGAATCGAAACTTCTTAAGATAACAAACTTTAAAAAATTCTGAAATGCATAATGTGTCAATAGTGTTATAAACTATTGGGGAACACCGATAAAGGTTAACAAAGGATTTCATCTCAAAACAAAAGTTGGATAGGCCCTTTTCCCTCTCCTCTAGCGAGACACATGGTAGCATATAATTGGATATGATAAAGACACATGGCATCATATGATTGGTTAAGATAAAGCTATATTGGCATCTTAAGTCAGCGTGACATGGCAGTACGATAATACACATGGGAGGAAGTTTTTGCATTTTGAGGGGCCTAAGGGGACAAATCTAGGTGACATGTGTCACCACTCATGAGGTGCCACGTGGAGTGATCATGTCATATCGGAGGATGGAATATTGGAGGTTGAGGATGTCAACACTTTATAACAGTTGGAAATTGGAAACCTCCAATAAGGGGGATCCAATATTTGGATGGAACATGGTCAATAAGAACTTAAATAACCAAGGGCACTAAGCACTTAACAAGGAAAAATGGCCCCCGGTAGGAGGGAAATGCCCTAGCACCTTAAAACTAAGTGGCAGGTCACATCTCTTGATCCTATGATGAGAAGTGTGGGAGGGCTAAACAGAAGGAGCCAAGATGAAATTAGAAACTCGTAGAAGTTAAAATATAAAGGGGACTTTGATATGGCATTAAGTTGATGGCCACTATCCCAGTCACATGAGAAAGAAAATGCCAAAGGAGTTACACGTCGAGGGACTGAGAAGTATCGAAGCATTGCAACTATGTGGAATTTCTCTGAAAAGACAGTACAAAGAGTTAAAGGCGTATGGGTCGACAGCTACGAGATTGCATGAAAGAACATAGGAGTTGGTAGTTTGAAAGGGAAGCTAACAAGTTTTGTGAAAACAACTTTAACCACTCCATATTCCAAGGCAAAGGATCAATATTAATGAACCAATTTCCATATCTTAAGGTTAAAGATTTTCTAGCAGAATTAAAGAAGAACGAGAAAAACAAAGGAGTATTTTGATGGATTGTTGCAAAGGGACATGTTATGCTAGCAGAGATGGTAAAATATATTTTAGGGAGCTATTCTACTTTCAAGGGAGGAAGTTGACCAGATCTTTCTTTTTGCGTAAATACAAACAAATTTTCCAATAGTTATTCTAGGAAAGACATAATATTTTTAAGTTTAGCTTTTGCATACATGAACTTGAAATATATTTAAAATATCTCAGTTTCTGTAATTATGTGATGACTATTATCTTGCAAATTGTTATGTAAGCACCATATAAACAGTTTATGAATATTGAAACAAGGTTGGATTTTATTGGAAAAACACTTGTAGTCTAAATATATTTTAGCAATCTTGAATGTATTCACAATGTTTAATGATCAGTTAGTAGGATATTCATGTTTTAATGCTCCCCGTCAGTTTTTCTCTATTATATAATTGTTTTCTTCAATGTCTGAGAATATTAGTTTATGAGATTGGATTTCTTGCATCCTCCTCTCTTGAAATTATCATTCAATAATATTTTTTATTAGAAGTCATCTATAAAATTTGTTTTCCTTTAGTCCTCTTTCTTCCAAATCTCCCAAGTCTTCAAAGGACTTGTGACTTCCATGCTTTGTCAAACCTGCTCATTGGATATGTGTTCTCATTTTTTTAATAGTTGGACTCCATGCCCAATGGGTTGGAATATCACCCAACCAATTTATACCTAGACCTAAATCTATCCACCCGAACTCAATTGCACAAAACCTTCTACTACATTGACCATAAGGTAGTTGAGTTTTTATGGAGAAATCCTTCTTTGGGTTGAAGGGCCAGCTTCAACCCAAAATAGGTTCTGAGGTTACCTTAGGGTTTTTCCCTATAACCATGGTTTTCCCTGAGTGATATTTTGGCACCGTTGTCAGGGAACGAAAACCAAAATTTTCCCCTAACAATTTTATTGTTGAAATTAGATCTTTGAGGGCAAGAAGATATTTGTATTCCAATTTGGCTGCAAGATGTTTTCTCTGGCGACTCCACACTATGATATAAAGGGTTCCTACTAACGAAGTTTTGGCTCATACAAGCGTTCATACTTGGAGGAACCTGGATCCAAATCCACCTCAAATTATGTCAAGCTCAGAAAATTTTTTAAGGAAAAATACTCCCAAAGGGACATGTATGAATGATTAGAAAGATCTTTCTCTCTACCTCCAAAGCTTGAAACTTTTGAAGACTTGGTGCTAGATATTAAATTTGAAAGTAACTTACTCAGATCTAAGTCTAAGAGTAATTTGTCAGAAATTATTTTAGATCCAATAGACCTTAAGACCTTTACCCCTGGGCCCTCTATCTGAGAACTAGATATTTTACCCCAAGATTTTGAGATTTGGGCTCACTTTCAGATATTGGAACAAAAATTCAAGGAACTTCAAGAAGTTGTTGCTAAATCTCTGAATTATCCTTATTTCTTCCCATATTTGTTTACCTTGACTCCTCAGTCATATTATAGGGATTCTCAGTGGTTTATTCTAGCAGTCTTAGTACCTGTAACTTTTGTTCTCCTTACCTCTGCTATCAATACAAGTTCACATCGCAGACCTGTGGCAGCCTCATATGCACCTTTGGATCTTGGGGGTCAGAACCATGACCTCCCATATAATTATGGAAAGCATATTAATCAATTTGCTGGTATTGGGTACTATATAGCTTTGATCTGAATTGGATCATTATATTATTTTTCATCCCTCTCAATGCATTTGGATTGGAAAAAGTGGAGGAATTAGCTCATTGGACCCTTTTTACCTACGGGACCTAGTTTGGCAAAATGGGATATGAAAACTTATGGGATAATTTTGAGGCATCAAACGGTGTTTTTGGGGGTAAATATTTGCCACAGAAGCGTTGCACCTTTTCATTGTATTATACACACAAAAATATTTCCAATTGCGCAGTAATCACGTTAATCGAAGTCCGTATGAAAACTTTATGCCACTCAGAATTTGACCTTCCTGTTTTCACACCTATAGTTTGGGAGGATATCGAGTCAACCCCCATTATTCATGGAAAAGGGGCTAGCCACGTGTTTGTGATGTAAAAGATTCTATAAGAGTTTATTTTGTAACTCTAGTTAAGATTTGATGTAGCCAAACTTAACCACTAGCAAGTTATTGGGTTGCGTTATAACCGGGCCACTAGGAGGAAGAGGCATTCCATTCTTTCGAGAGAATTTTGTTCCATAGTTGAGAAAAGATAGCTAGGACATATAGGAGGTAGAGCACATAAAGGGGATCTAGATCACGAAGCTTCTTGTCCTCTTTGGGAAAATTTCCTTTTAGGGATCATCGCTAGTATCCAAGCGAAAAGTGTGATGGAATCACGGGGCGAGTATAGTGCAAATAGTGAACATTTCCGTTTTCAGTGTCAAGGGAGCGATGATTCTACAATTAGGGTTTTAAAGCCATTTCCTTCAAGGGAATCTCAAGGCATTTTCCAATCAGTGTTTTAGGGAGGATCTGAGTTGCATATCTGGATGAGTACACTGCATGATGGTCATGTTTCAGGCACTTTGGGATATGTCACAGGGAAGTGCAAGAGGCATGACAAAATACTTTGTAACAGATGACCCCTACAGCATGAAGGTAGAACAGGAAGTGATGGTTGAGATTCTTTATGATCTTTTGTAAGGACGAGAGCAAACATTGTCAAGAGACCTACAACTCAAGGATGCATATACATATAAATATATGATATCAAAACATGAATCCTCAGCATGGACATAGCCATCTAGATAGAGACGATCCCTCTAACCCAATGAGCAGGACTAGAAACCTACGTGACAATCTACTAGACACTTTCCTAATTTACAATCGAAATAGAAGAAGAGGAAGATGGCCTACCTCATTTTAATGCTCTAATATCCTCCTTTGTTGAAGACCTTGAATCGTTTGCGCCAAGGGCTCGGTCCTACTGCTCACAGTGTTTAAATGTCTACACAATAGATCAAGACACGGAAAAGCATGCAAATACAAATAGCATAATCAAAAGTAACCTACTTAACAGATCAAGGAACATTAAGATAAATCATGCATTAACATACAAATTTATGGAAAATGAATCAGAAGTTGTATATATTAATAGAATAAAGGAGAAGCATACAACCAAGCCTTGATGGCAATAATCTCTCCTTGAGTGAATGTTCAAGTCCAAGCTCAAGCTCTCCAAGCACTCCTTCTCTAAGCCAAATGAGTAGCATGTAGGCACAATCTCAGCATAAGGGTGCAAATAGCCAAAGACCAACCATTTGGAAATGGGAGAGGACGAATATATAGGTAGGGAAAGGGAGTTAGGATATCTCCAAATATAGGAGAACACCCTCATCTCAAGGAGGTAGCTCATAGGGATAAGACCAAAAGGCCAAGTTGAGATAACTCAACCTCATCCACGTCGAACAACCTCCAGCTCACCGTTTTGGAAGCCTTTAGATCACGAAGTTTGTTGTCCTCTTTGGGAAAATTTCCTTTTAGGGATCATCGTTGGTATCCAAGTGAAAATTATGCTAGCATCGCATGGCTAATATAGTGCAATTAGCGACCGTCGCGATTTTCAATGTCATGGGAGCGATGATTCTACAATCAGGGTTTTAGAACCATTTCCCTCAAGGGAAGCTCAAGAAATTTTCCAATCAGTGTTTTAGGAAGGTTCTGAGCTACATATGTGGATGAGTACATTACATGATTGTCATGTTTCAGGCACTTTGGCATATGTCACAGGGAAGTGTGGGAGGCGTGACAAAATACTCTATAACAGATTCCCCTTAAAGTATGAAGGAAGAACAAGGAGTGATGGTTGAGATCCTTTACGATATTTTGAAAGGACGAGAACAAACACTATCAAGAGACCTACAACTCAAGGATGCATATACATATACATATCTAATATCAGAACATGAATCCACGGCATGGACGCATCCATATGGATAGTAAGGACTATGTGAAAGGATCCATGGTATGGGCGCAGCCATCCAAATGAAAAGGATCATCTATAGATCTAAGATCCAAGGTATGGATGCAACCATCTGATATAAAAGGATCATCATCAATGTAAATTCCCATGGTATGGTCATGGCCACCCATATAGTAGAAACATGTGTACAATCATGAATAATACATAACTCAACATAGACTGAGCCATATCAGACAAGACTTAGGGTCCTGAGCTCCATCACAACCTGATCGAAGTACGAATTCTAACATGTGAATGAATGTGTCGAAGTCAAACATGCTAGAAAACCACTTGAATATTGGCTAATGATGTGGACCGTTAACAGGCATAATAGAAACCACCAATAATGACAATGTATCTCAAGGTACAAGAGTACAATTCGTGAATGTGAAAATCAATTTAATGTTGAACACTCATGGAATCATCTGATCAAAGGCCAATAATGAAAACCTATCATTGGATGTGAAGAACTTACCATTAAGGCATGCAAGCTGTATGGTACTAAAAACGAGTCTCTAAGTCATCTTCTTGGATGATGAGCTAAATTCAACAGGAAGTGACCCATTGAAGGAGGTCCATGATGATTCCCCCATCATCGACACTAGACGAGGAATAAAGTGGAATGAAATGAATAGGATTCAATACTATAGCAAAGGGTCAGACAATGTATAGGTAATGAACTGTAGATAGAACTTCTCTCAAACATCGCGACACGACTCCGAAGTGTGGCAGCATTTGACTCAACATAGTACTAAGGGTCATGACGATAAAGTGGAATAGTCATATAAGAGGCAAAAATCAATCACCCAAACCCAAAGGACAAGTGCATGAGTGAGGATATACCAAACCCGACACAAGAAGCAAATGAGTGTCATGTTCAGGAGCGACATGCTGCCTATACAAAGGATGTTTCACTTTCATTTTTCCCCACTATTTCTAGCAAGTACCCCAATTATTTTTTATCACAAGATTTAAGTGGATAGCATATGCTTGTCATATAATTTCATTCTTCGAATGAATCCATCCTAGTAATTTTTATGAATCCTAAGAAGGAGAAACTCAGTCTCATCATGGTGACGAGTCTTTCATCACAAAATTTTTAATGAGTCTGATGGAAGAATAAATCATTTTCTTTTTCATATTTAAAACTCCATCATGTCCCTTTTCATAATTTATCTCTCCAATCTGAAAAGGTAGAAAACAATATTGGAGAGAACGTCTTAATCATATCGACCAAGGTGTACCTTTTTCGTAAATAGTTAATCTCAGCCCAAAAAAAGGGGTAAACATATACTGATATGATGTCAATTCATTTAATTTAGCGAGTTCAAAAGGACAAGTACTCGACGATCTTTACATATTTCGAGATTCAAAAAAGAGCTTAAAGATGACTCCGCCTGGAGGAATGAGTGGTATAAAAGGATAGTAACTCGTTCTGGTTATGATGGAATTGCTTAAAATGTGTATAGGTCAAGAGGATAGCTAATAAGACCACTCAAGAAAAGGTAAAAAAACCAAGTGAAAGCATATGATCAACCAAAGAGATGGTGACGTTGGAATGAAAAATACAAGTCTCATCTAGAAAAAATGGGCCAAAAAAATGGAAATCACAAGATGTAAAGTGGGAAGGGTTTCATTTTTACACAAGCTTGAAACAATAGAAACTAAGCTTGAGTATACTTCAATATGGTTTCATTTTTCACAAGCTTGAAAAATGAGAAAAACTATGCTTGGATTTGGTTTCATTTTTACACAAGATTGAAATAAAGATAAACTATTCTTGAGATAAGTTTGCATGCCCCCAGCATAATAACTCAATTCGAGGTACATGCCCCCCAAACTTCACTTCATTCACCTAAGTAGACTATTGGTTACTAACAGGTGGATGGAATGAAGGTTCACTTACAAGATCAAGTGAAAGACTCGACTGGGATTTTACAAGATCTAATCAAAAAAATCGAATTGGAAGGGGATTTGTTTCATTTCTTAACGAGCTTGACACAGGAAACGAACCATGCTCATGAGACCTTGTTTCATTTTTAAATGAGCTTGACACAAGTAAAAGAACTTTGCTCATGGGACCTATTTCATTTTTTAATGAGTTTGACATAGTAAAAGAACTATCCTCATATCCCTTGTTTCATTTTTTAACGACCTTGACATAGTAAAAGAACTATCCTCATGATCTTTGTTTGATTTTTTAAAGAGCTTGACAAAAGAAGGGGAACTCATCTCCAAACCCTTGATCATAGAACAAAAGAGGCCATGGCTTCCAAGAGTTTCTCATCAAATGGGAGAACAACACTCTGGAAGGAATACATGTCCAGGGGTCTAAATGAAAAATTAGGCTCCAATGCCCCCAGTACATGGTGTACTACATCACCTACAAGATCATCAGTACATGCGTGCATGCAACAGGTGGCCAAGTAATTAACCCATGGTGGGGGTGATATTGCTTGACAATAAGAACCACTTAGAGATAATGGTTGATCCGGGAGTTGATTCGGGACCAATGAAAGTAAGTTGATCAATAATCACAATGCTTCCTTGATGATGGAAACACATCAATCGAACGAGGGATGAAACAAGAGTTCCCATGACATAAACATAGTCACATCAAAGGAGCAGATTAAAACCTAAACGGCCTTGGAAAACCATCTCATCTATATTGATAGTCTTCCCTCCCAAAGTAGTAGGTAACTTAGGAAGGATCCCTAATGGTTGATTGATTCCTCTTTTAAAAGCTAATAAATTCTGGGTGACAAGTGTTGGAAATAATACTGAGAGGGAGGCGTGAATCAATATTAGCAAATCAATAACTTTTTCATTTCCATAATCAAATTCATATATGCTACTTCAGTGAAGGGAACTTGCGTGTACATGCAACTATATTTAAGGCAACTAACGTATATCCAGCAAACTTATGATTCAGTTACTTCATCATATTTTGATATTTAATTAGTGCATCAGTACTTCATTAACCATATAAACAGTAACCAGGTGCAATAAAAACAAAACAGACCATCACACATAAGAAACACACATGAACATTAAGATTTAAGGTGGAAACCCAATGCGAGACAAAAAACACCTACTGTTTTCTACTTCAATATAAGAAAAACTTGTTTAAAATATTGTACTTGTGCATACTCATACTAGTATGCAGACACCCATCTGCAGAAGGCTACAACCTTCTCTCGTTCTCAAGCTTCTACTGGAAGGGAGATACAACCCCCTAAATATTGTACTAGCCAATATGTTTACTAGTACGTAGGCGCCGACCTACAAAAAGCTACAACCTTATCTCTTCCTCCAGGTACCATGTTTCATAAATTTTCAAACTGGATACTCCTAGAACACAACACCACAATCTGAAGGCCAAGTTTCATCAAATTTTCATATTGGACCCATCAACAATGTTGGGTGTGGAGCATGATTGTTCAGAGGTCTTTGTTTCAGCCAGATGTATACCCCAGGAAGTTTGTACACCCCTCCACACGAGGGGGTGCGGGCAGGGGACTTTCCCCTGCGGGGGTTCAGGGGGGTCGATCCCCCCTAGCCAGGGGGTTTTGGGGTTACCGGTCCCCTGGCGGGGGTTTTGGGGGCTATGCCTCTGAAGCTAAAACAGATGTAAAATTGTCTTGTAAAAGCATAGTAATTTCTATTCAATCTGGGCCATTCATTAGGCAGATGATCTAATGGTAGAACTTATGTTTAGTTTATGGTTTTTTTCCCTAGAAGGCAACCCCCTCTCTTTGTATGAGGGCATTGTATTTGAGGCTAGGTAATAGATGTGTATTCTCTGAGTGAGAATCAGAGAGGTGATACTATGAGAGAAAATAGAGGATATTACAGCAGGTCTTTTGTAGGTTGTGTCTCTTCATTTTGCTGGATAATAGAAAGGAGGGACTGGCTGTTCGGGGTGGACGTAGCCCAAACTGGGTGAACCACGTATATCTTTGTCTCTCTTTTTTTATGTATTTTTTGTGTTTATATTTCTGCAATATTTTATGTGTTCCATTGCTCTGTAATATATAATTTACTAACAAACAACATTGAAGCTCAAAATCAATCACAACTACAATACCACCATCAGATACATATGTATCAACCAATTGCTGAAAATCAATCATCAATCTCTGAATAAACTACAACTAAATCAATCAATCACTGACAACCCATCATTACTAAAGCAAATCACAATCAACCAATCTGAACATTCAAAATACTGTCATCATAACATAGTCACCAGAACATAGAGCAGAACCCAAAACTCTACAACAACCACTAGAACCAACTACAGATTAAAAATATCATATTTCATAATGCATACACTACTTTGATGAGTTGAACTAACGTGTATACGTGCTTTTAACAAAGCGAACCAGCGTATATGTCTACATTGAACATTAATTCATAATTTTGCAGCTATTCTCGATTTTTGTCAAACCCAGATCATAACATTTATAGAACAACACATGCGTCAGTATTCAAATCTAGAATAAACATGATTAAACCATATAAAGATAGCTCATTTCAAGCATTAAGATCCTGATCTATCATTAGATATTATCCTCCATCAGTCGCTAAGGTTCCTCCTTACTTCAAATCAAACAAAGCACCATAAACCGATAACCTCCATACTAGATCTTACACTTTACCAAATATTCAATACTTGCATACTTGGCCTAATGATCTTCTCCTCCTTATATAGTTTTAGGCCTTTCTCAATACCATGGTCCAAAACCACTTACGACCAATACCTTGGACCAAACACCTAGGGTCAATACCTTGGACCAGATACCTTGGACCAATACCATGGATCAGAATATCATGCACCAAATACCTTGGACCAAAAACTTAGTTTTCCAAGATATACGCTCTTTTCCTTCTGTGAAAGTGTGTGTGTACATATATGCTCCTTTTGTTCTGTGAACCTGTGTATACACAACTTGGTTAGGGTGAACCTGCATAGAACTCTCTTTCTTCATTCTTTGTAGTCTGATCTGTAATTATTTGTTGTTAACCCGATGCACTGTGAACTATTATCTAAGTGAGTTTCCATTAAGGACGACACCCATATCATAATGCCAACAACGGGGACAAGCTGAGGAGAACCTAAATCTTCCCAAGCAGTTGAGGACATAATGCTAATAGATGTGCCCTCATCTATGACTTTGCTAGGTACGGCCAAATGGTAATCCTATATTGTAATCTGGAAAGGTGCATAAGACGAAAGGTGATATCCTGTCAGTCGACTCCAATCAAAAGAAGTGACTAAACTACTCAGAGGGGGTGTTACAGGAATTTGAGAGCTTCCCTCTTTCTTGATGGGCCCAAGATAAATGCTCTCATGCACCTTGGGATCAAGAGAATTTACCTCAAGTTCATTTGAAACTAAAGAATCTAGAAGAACCCGAGAAGTTTGAGGGTCGCTCTCTACTGAAAAGGTATTGTTAACTAAAGATGAAGCAAGGTCTACCATTTTCTCAACCAATGGTTGGTCAATAATATACTCACAAGACTCACTTTTAGAGATAGCGGGGTTGACCAAAGATGGCTTTTGATCAATTACTTAATCAACTAATGAAGGTTTAGGGGAAAGCTTCTGATAACCAACCGGAAGACAAGCTCGAGAAGTTGTAAGGTTTTCCAACTCTTTGGAAGCTTCATCCATAAGAGGAAAAAGGTGAATGGGAAGATTACCTTCACACAACTTACTAAAATTTGATTTTTCCCTTTTCCCATGGACCTTATTATTACTAGTTGAAGGTTTATCACCATCATGGTTGCTAGAGGTTGATGACAAAGGTCGATGTGAACATATGGAACACACTTCTAAGACCTTGGGAATACCAGAACAATTCCAAAGAAGGTGGTCACCTTTACATAACATGCAAGGGAATTTTACTTTCTAGGGCTGGTTGGAAGATTTGTCTTCATTAGTCACATCAGTAATAATAGTGTAGGAATTTACAGGGTAAGTTCTTTAAACAAAAAACCAAAGGACACCACTCAAAAATAGATCACAAATCAATGCACCAGTATTCTTGATGTGGTTAAAACCCTCAAAGAGGGAAAGAATCCACGGCCTGAGCCAATGTGGCCACTTCAGGAAATCTATTAATAAAAGAATGAAAATTTACATAAGCTTCTCTCATGAATAGTTACCCTACAACTAACCCTCCATGCTCTTTAAATAGAGATCATGGACCAATCAGGTGTTAAGCCACAGATCAAGTGTCAGTAATACCAAGGAGAGAATGAATCATCGGATCACTACATATCGTGACCGTCGGATTATAAGTTACAAAAGTACATAGCAAAGAAACACACTTTACCTAACTCTACACTAGACCAAGTTATACTTAACTATTTCCTATGTGTCGGAATATCCTAGCATCACCCCTTAAGAACAACTTGGGATAGGGTTGAAGGATGTATTAATATGACACAATAGGAGAAGGAAGGAGGCATTAGAGCCTATCCCCCCTTAGTTACAACTTCCTAAACTCCAACCATAAATCGAAGTTTAGTAAACTTAGCCTCTGTGAGAGCCTTTGTAAAGATGTCTGCAACTTGATCATCTGTTGAACAATATTACACTTCAAGAACATGGTCATGAATGAATGTCCAGTTCAATGTGTTTGTTGCATTGATGTTGGACTGGATCTTTGCATAGTTTAATGGTACTTTGATTATCACACCTAAGTGTAGTCGGATGCTGCTACTGAAAGCCAAACTCTGAGAGGATCTGACGAAGCCACGGGGCTTCCTTACTAGCTTCTATGGAACCATGATATTCCTCTTCTACTGAAGAAAGAGAAATGGCACTTCTTTTATTGCAAGCCCATGTAATAGGTCATGAACACAGAGTGAACACATAACCTGCAGTAGACTTTTGATCATCACGGTCACCAGCCCAATCAAAATCAGTGAAACCAACCAATAGAGGAGATGCTTCTACACTGTAATGAATCCCAAAATAAAATGTACCTCGAACATAATGAGCTATTCTTTTAGCTGCTTTTCAATGACTTTCATGTGGGTTTTGCATAAACCGAGCAATAAGGCCAACAGCAAAGGAAAGGTCAGGATGAGTATGGATCAGATACAAAAGTTTTCCTACAAGTTGACGGTATAAGGTAGCATCAACTTTAGGGGAAGTACAAGTGACTAAAAGTTTGGCTCTAGACTAAAAGGGAGAAGGGGTTGGCTTACAGTCTTCCATGTGAAAATGGCATAGATTATCACAGGCATACTTGGACTGGGAAAGGGAAATACCTTCCTTGGATTGCAAGACTTGAAGACCAAGAAAATAATGCAAGTGTCCTAAGTCTGTCATTTCAAAATTATTTTTAAGGTTGGACTTCACATGGTTTATAAGGTTGGGACCACTACCAACAAGGATAAGATCATCAACATAAAGAACAAGAATGATAAGAGACTTGCCCGCTTTCTTGGTGTAGACAGTATTGTCACAATGACACCTAGAAAATCCAGTTTCTAAAAGAAAGCTATCCATTTTGGTATACCAAGACCGAGGGGCTTACTTGAGACCATAAAGGGATTTCTTAAGCCAAAATACAAGACTAGAGTCTATTTGTATAAAGCTAGTAGGTTGTTCCATATAGATTTCTTCATGCAAGTCCCCATGCAAGAAGGCAGATTTAACATCCATCTGATGGACTTCCCATTTGAAAGAGGCAGCAAGGAAAAGAACAAGGTAGATAGAGTTCATTTTGGTAATAAGGGAGAAGGTTTTAGTATATTCAATTCCTTCAACTTGCGAAAAACCCTTAGCAACAAGACGAGCTTTACGTTTATCAACTTTTCCATCTAGTCCATACTTGGTTTTGTAAACCCATTTGCATCTAACAAGTTTTCATCCCTTTGGAAGAGGAACAAAATCCCATGTATCATTTGCCAATAATGAACGATATTCTTCATTCATAGCTACATCCCAATCTGGATGGCCTAAAGCTTCTGCAAGGCTGTCAGGATCATAATTCGCTAAAGCTTGAGCTAGTAAATAATAGGCTCTATTGAACTAAGAATGTTTACGTTGTTGATCTCTAGGATCACCGGCAAGAGCACCTGCTGCATCCCGAGTAGCATGAACCCATTTTGGAAGCTGAGGAGGTGAAGGAGGATCCTAAGAAGGTGGGGGAGGATTGTCATCCTCACTGTCATCATCTGAAAAAAGAAATATTTTCAGAAGTAGAATGGATAGAGAGAGGTAGCACATCTACTAAACTAGGCTCGTAGGCCGATATATTTTCAGCAAACTTTACATCTCTTCTAATGATAACAGTTTTGGACTTAAGTGGAATAAGTCTATATCCTTTGACATCTTCAAATATCCAACAAAAATACATTTTTCACTCTTAAGTTCTAAATCTTTATGTTTCTCATCTGGAATATGGGCTCATGCTTCACTTCCAAAAACATGAAAGTGACTTACATCTTGTTTAATTGAGCTTCGTGCTTCTTCTAGAGTGATATTCTTTAAAACCTTAGTAGGAATGCGATTTACTATGTAATTTGCACAGTTAATTTCTTCTGCCCAAAAATTAAGACTAAGTCCTTTATAGTGAAGCATACTATCATCCATTTCCTTTAAGGTGTGATTCTTCCTTTCAACTACACCATTTTGTTGTGGAGTATATGGAATAATATGTTGCATTTGAATTCCATTCTCAGTGCAAAAGTTGATGAATTTGTTGTTAACATATTCTCTGCCATTATCAGGTCTTAGCTTAAGAATTTGATGTCCAGATTGTTTTTCAGCAAAGGCCTTAAAGGCCAAGAACATGTTAAATACTTCACTCTTGAGTTTTAAGAAGTATGCCCAAGTGCGTCTGGAGAAATCATCAATGAAATTTAAGAAATACTTGTAGCCAAAGAATGAAACAACTAGAAGTGGACCATATAAATCACTGTGCACAAGCTATAAAGGGGCTGAGCTGTGACAAGAGGCACGTTTTTCAAAACTATCCCAATGATTTTTTCTGAGTACACATCCAAAACAAACACCATCTCTACAAGATACCATTGGAAGACCTATCACCATATTTTCTTTACATAGATTCTGAAGGGAGCGATAGTTAAGTGACCAAATGGCTCATGCCAAAGTTTGCTCACTTCATCATTATGAGCAACAAATACCGAGGGAAGATTTAATGACCCAAATTTATTAAACTTATACAACCTTGTAGAATCATCAGCAATGCTAGTACATAAAATCTGTCTAGGCTCTCTTAGGTCCTTAATTACAACATTGTGAGGTGAAAATTCAACGATTTTACCTTCACCTGAATGAGTTATCTGATATACAGATATAAGGTTGTAGGATAAGCTTGGAACACATAATACATCATTAAATTAACCATTGTCTAGATGAACAGTTCTAGTCCCTACAACACTAAGAGATTTATCATCACCAACATATATATTTTTGGTGTTACAATAATTTAAAGGAGAAAACATGGCTTTGTTTCTGGCCATATGATAAGAAGCTCCAGAATCAATGAGCCACTCATGAGAATGAGAAGAAGAAGATACGTTTAGTGCATAACCAGACCGAGATGCTTGACAACCACATGCAAAAAGTGTTATTCCTGAAGATGAAGTTGAAGTTGAAGAGTGCTCCAAATGGATGTTATGCTTCTTCATTGTTGCTTCCAAGGCTTCCATCTTTTTAAAGCATTTAGATTCTAAGTGGCCATCTTGATTACAAAAGCGGCAGTGTCTATCAGTCTTCTTCCCTTTGTTTTTATTTGCCTTATCATTTTTTTGAAATGATTTTTCATTTTGAGGCTAAAATTTCTTAGGACCGTTCTTTTTAGGATACTACTTCTTAGGATTATTTGAATTTGGTTGTTGTTGGGTGGCTAAGGATTTTTTATAAGAGTTTCCAAGATTAATAAGACCAAGATATAAGATATTTTCTTGTTCTCTTATTAAAGGATCACAAAAAGCATCAAACGAGGGGGACTTGTAGTCTTGTCCTTGAGAAATAAAGGCTTCTCTAGTAGAATGGAAGGTGGAAACAAACACAGAGTATGTTGGTCCCAACTTAGTAAGAATGGAATAGATAAGGCTACCATCTTCTTTCTTAACCTTAACACCTTCAAAGAGAAGTCCAAGGGTCTTGAACTTGGACAAAAAAACTTCAATAGAAGAAAATTATTGGGATCCAATGTAAGAAACTCATTTTCGAGTTGATGGGCTCTAATTTCATTTTTAATTCCAAAAGCTTTAGTGAGTTGTTTCATTGTTTCATTATGAGTATCAAGTTCAGTGATATGGAATCTAAGGTCTGGAGAAATAGACATCCCTATCAACCCACGTGCTTGATCTTGCCTATTTTCCCATTTCACTACCTTATCTTCATCTTTCGGTTTGGTTTCTTGGCCTAAGGCTATTCTATAAAGACCTTTACTTCTAAGTAAATCCACAATGTAGGACCACCATTGGAAGTAGTTGGTGTTTTCAAGAATAAATTGGCATTTACTTTCCATTTTAACATAAAATAAAGTTGTAGATGCTAAAACTAAGTGTTCCAATGAAAAGATCTCGAAAAATTAGTTTGATTCAAAAAAACGGCTTTGAAAACAGCTTTTGGATGAAGAAGTTATGGTTTTTTGAAGAAAAGTTGTTGAAGATGCCAACGAAGTGTGTGAATGTGCGGAAATGAATGATAATGTTATATTTAAAAATAATCCTTCGCCCCCCCTTTCCAAACATAAATCTAATTAGCTCACTTTAAAAAAAAATTATGTGACTCACTTTTACAATGGTACTTTATGAGCTACCCACTAAATCATAACTTAAATAAAAGATAAAGAGACTTTAGAATTTAAGTGACTCACTTTTTATAATGGGTGAAAACACTTTTACATAAAGTAACTTTAAAACATAAGCTACATGTGGTTTTTGAAAAAGTAGCTCAATAAAAAGAAAGGCTTTAACCCAATACCTCTATTCTCATAAAGTAACTTTGTACCAAGTGAGCTAGTTTAAAATGTTAGTAATTTTTGGAAAAGAGGAAGGGGGGGTTTTAGTCACTGAAGCTTTGGGGTTTGTAATTACTTGAGAAATTTTTTTTTGCCTAAAAGCCAAAAAACACAAAACCCAACACGGACATACAAAAAAAAGCAAACCTTATGGTTTGAAGTTAGCTTTATTCCAAGATCACAATAAGGCGCGGCGGAAAACAACATACGCATGAGAAAAATCATTTCTTTTTGTTTCTAATTTGCCCAGATTGCACAGAGTCGCGAGAAAAAATGCATACGTAGAAATGAAAAGTATAGATCCAGTAATAAAAAATAAAGAGATAAATTAGCCTAAATAAATAGAAAGAAAATAACTAAAAACTGCAAATAAACATTGTATACCTCCAAATGTTAAAAATGACGTAGCTAGGGCTACCAGAAACCTTTTCGCGTGAAATGAAAGGAGTTCTTGACTAGAAAAAATGCTCCTAACACAATAGAGCAGTCCTCTCGGCCCGAAAGCATACAAAAATAGTATATCTAGGAAACAATTGTCAAATGTAGTTCTATCGGCCTCAAATTTGGATCACCAATGAATGTGGCCCTCAAATAGCTCTGATACCATGTAGGAATTTACAAGGTAAGTTCCTCAGACAGAACACCAAAGGAAACCACTCACAAATAGATCATAGATCAATACACCAGTATTCTTAATGTGGTTAAAACCCTCAAAGAGGGGAACAGTCCACGGCCTGAGCCAACGCGGCCACTTTAGGCAATTTATTAATAAAAGAATGAAAATTTACATAAACTTATGTCATGAATGGTTACCCTACAAATAACCCTCCATGTTATTTAAATAGAGATCATGGACCAATCAGGTGTTAAGCCATAGATCAAGTGTCGGTAATACCGAGGAGAGAATGAACCATCGGAGGATCACTACATATCATGACTGTCGAATTGTAATTTCCAAAAGTACATAGTAAAGAAACACACTTTGCCTAACTCTACACTAGACCAAGTTATACTTAATTATTTCCTATGTGTCAAAATATCCTAACAAATAGTTATTTGGTTGCCTACTTGCTTATTTTTCTTCTTCTTCTTCATAGATTCCTCGTTACTAGAATCCAGACTTTCACTAGGCGAAGAGGAAGAATGGGGTGAAGAAGGCAATGGGTCAATTCCAGGATCAACATGTGGTTGATGTTGTTCAGATGGAGGAGAACTCGTTTGAAAATAAGTTTGGACACTCGAAATCACCAAGGTCAAAAATAATCAAACTGGCAGACCAATGGTCAATCCAAGAAGGGACAACATTGCCATATAGGGAGCACCTGTATTTCTGAAAGAAGGAAAAAGGACTAGGATTCCCATTAAAGGGATATCCTTGACTGGTACACTCATGAAATTTTGCCATTAGTATCAGCCTAAGATCTACTAAGGAGTATTTCCATAGGAGGTATGTTATTCTACGGCCAATTAATTGAGTTTAGAACTTTAACCAAAATAAATCAAAAAGGGTTAATCTAGGAAAAAGGGTTTACCAAGTATCCATGAACCGCTATATACACCTTAGCTGAAACAAAGGACTTAACGTACGATGGCCAATCTACTTGAATGTTGTGTTCGCTGTATCATGTTTACAAGACAGCTGACTCGGTTACATGTGGCTAAAGGATAGCAATCTAATGGGGTATCCCAATATATACGTGACTATACGGGGAGAACAAGCATGTTTTAGTGTTGTGTAATGTAGAACCATTCGATGAGAGCGTCCCTATATACTTATCATACTGAAGTGCCTCTGATATACCTAAAATTACTAGAGAATCTTCTATATACTTCCATATTGGGACAGTTTTTCACCCCCAGAATACACTGCAGGTAGTTAACGACCAGTGTTATGTTTAAAGACGTTGGAACAAATCTCTAGCCTAGACCTCTATATATTTGTGTTAAGTGATAAATACTCCCTAGGTTAATTGAGGTAAATTTTAAGTTTATCTTGGTTTAAGTTTCAATTTTTGGCTCAAAATGATGTCACCTGAACGCCTAAGATGCAACTATATGAGAAAAGGAAAACCTTTTCATTTCAATGAAAGCTAGACTAATTAAGGGAATAAATTTCAACCAATAATGCATCAAGCAAAATTCCTTTCACTAAATTTCACTATGCAAAATGTGAAAACGAAACC
Source organism: Pinus taeda (assembly GCA_000404065.3). Classification (NCBI taxonomy): domain Eukaryota; kingdom Viridiplantae; phylum Streptophyta; class Pinopsida; order Pinales; family Pinaceae; genus Pinus; species Pinus taeda. Next base: position 125,392 of record APFE030761408.1, on the reverse strand, counting down.
TAATCTTGCATTTCACTAAATGAAATTCCAAGATGTGACCCTATAAGAAACGAAAATCACTTTCCTTTCACTAAGATGCAATAATGATTTTTCTTTCACTTTGATTCAAACAATGCAAACTAATGCAATGAGTAAAGGAAAATGCAATCAACTCAATGAAAAATGAAAATCTCTTTCACTTTATGGTTTCGAATGCAAGAAATGTCTCAGAAATACTTAAATGACAAAATATTTTACTTTCACTTTTAGAAACATAAGAATGAAAACAAGCACTTCCTTTCCGTTGAACCAAAGCAAGCAATTTGTAATCTATGCTTGACAATGGAACTAAAGCAATCTTCAAAGCATCAATGTGACTTGATACTAATGAAACCAACTTCACACTAATGAACCAAAAGCAACTTGTAAAATATGTCTTGATTGCAAGAAGACTCTTGAACAGGGGCAATCAGTCTCAGAAAAGCAGGTCAATCAATGAGAGGAGGGTGACCTAGAAGCCCTAGAAACCCTAGAAAGCAATCAAGCTTCAAACACACATTAACCAAATCAATAGACAATTGCAATCATACAAGCATAACAACCAAGAAAAATACATTGTAGACACACTAGAAAATCATTAATAGAGGGAAAAAAGGTTGAGAACAAGAAAAAAAACCCTATTCTTTCTTATCCTCTAGGATCATTGCACATGTTATAAGAAAAAAGGTGATGCAAGGGTAATCAACACGATTGTAATTAAAAAATAAATGATGATAGCGTGACTGTTAAGGCTAAACACAGGATGGGTGAGAAAAATGAGGGAAAATAAAAAAATCTTCAAGACCAGAATAGACTGAGTGTCCTTAAGCAATAACCAATAAGTGAAAATAGCTACGGAGAAGAAAACAAGCCATAAAACTGACTATTTGTCAAAATTATCACAGAATCAAGGTGAAGGATTGTATGGAAAGTGTTATGGCTTCCCCATTGGAGTCACCATTTTTTTGTCTAGGAAATCCTCTTTGCAAACAAAGATGATCCCTCTAACCCAATGAGTGGGACTAGCAACCTACATGATAATCTATTATACACTTTCCTAAGTTACAATCGAAATAGAGGAAGAGGAAGATGACCTACCTCGTTCTAATGCTATAATATCCTCCTTTGTTGAAGACCTCAAATCGCTTGTGCCATGTGCTTAGTCCTACTACTCACGACGTTTAAATTTCTGGTCAAAAGATCAAGACACAACAAAGCATACAAGTAAAAATAACATAATCAAAAGTAACCTACTTAACAGATCAAGGAACATTAAGATAAATGATTCATTTACACATTTATTGAAAATGAATTAGCAGTTGTATATACTAATAGAATAAAGGAGGAAGCATATAACCAAGCCTTGATGTCAATAAGCTATCCTTGAGTGACTTTCCAAGTCCAAACTCACGCTATACAAGCACTCCTTCTCCAAGCCAAATGAGTAGCATGTAGGCACAATCTCAACATAAGGGTGAAAATAGCCAAATATCAACCATTTTGGAATGGAAGAGGATGAATATATAGGCAAGGAAAGGGAGTTAGGATCTCTCCAAAGATAGGAGAAGGCCCTCATCTCAAGGAGGTAGCTCATAGGGATAATACAAAAAGGTCAATTTGAGATAACTTGACCTCATCCACACTGAAAAATCTCCAGCTCATCATTCTAGAAGCCTCTAGATCACAAAGCTTCTTGTCCTCTTTGGGAAAATTGCCTTTTAGGGATCATCGTTGGTATCCAAGTGAAAAGTGCACTGGCATCACGGGGCTAGTATAGTGCAACTAGCAACCATCGTGGTTTTTAGTGTCAGAGGAGTGATGATTCTACAATTATAGTTATAGAGCCATTTCCTTCAGGGGAAGCTCAAGGCATTTTCTAATCAGTGTTTTAGGGAGGATATGAGCTACATATCTGGATGAGTACACTACATGATGGTCATGTTTTGGGCACTTTGGGGTATGTCATAAGGAAGTGCGGGAGGCGTGAAAAAATATTATGTAACAAGGTTATTTTTTCGTTCTCTACTTTTCTCCTTGATTTACTTTTACATGCATGCACTAACCACGGTTAATTTTACAAATCTAGAAATTAAATAAAATTGTAATAGTGTAGAATCTCATATTTTTAATATAATATTATCATATATGTTTTGACACACTGTCCAATGGAATATCCATGGCAGTTTACGGATCAAACTCGGCAGCATGTAAACAAACTCAACAATTTCATAGATCTAGAAGAAGTTAACCATGAGGATGTAAAATTACATTTTTTTGCATAAAGTCTATCTGCTGAGGTAAATAAATGGTATGGAGCTTTACCAATATCCAGTATTAACACCTTTCAATAATTTGAACAGTTGTTTCTCGCTATATGGGAAGTGAAGAAAAACCCATTGCATATTTTAGCCGAGTATAATGCACTCAAAAGAAACCTAGTAAAATTTGTACAAGAATTCATAGTCAAATTTAATAAAACCTATAATTATATTCTGGTTGAAATCAAACCCCCTCCTGGTTTAGCTTTGTTACATTATCCTAACTGATTTGATGTTGATTTGTCTTATCAACTCTGTGAGAGAAACCCTACTACTTTGGAGCAAATGAAGAATAATGCAATTGGAGTGGAGGCCAACTTATTGGCAAAGAAGGCAAAAATGAAGGTTGAAATAAGATTAGGTTTCAAAGAAGAGTCATCTTCATCCCCCGACTTGAAATTTGATGTGATGCTGAAAACTATGGAGAAACAGGTGGATAAGTTGACCCCTCCCCAAGGTGAGAATCAAAATCAAGTCAAAAATCTGAATTTCAAGAGACCCCAGGCTACTCAAAATCATCCCAAAGAGCAGAAAACTCTTGAAGAACAGGAACCTGTTGTTCGACCTCCTTTTCCATAATCATTTGTAGATGAGGATACTAATGAAGAAGAAGACCATCAGATTGGGTGCTTCAATGACAAGGAGACATAATTTTTTTCCATCAAAGAATAATATGGCCTTTCTGTTGAATACTCGAGGGGAAAAGGCAATGTTCATATTTGTGATTCAATTGTTTATCAGAAGGGGTACAATAATGCGGTGGCATATTTTCAAAGATAGTACAACCTTAGAAACCGGAATGTTCCTATCAAAGATCTACCACAAAAGATAGCAGTAGAACAACAAGCTAAACCCAGAAAAGAGATATTGAAGAGGCCAGAAGAGCTAAAGAAGGACAATCTGAAAGAAGCAAGAAAGGAGACCAAAGATGCAGAAAAATTGCAGTCATCTTTTAATATGGAGTCTGAAATCAATAAGTCGAAAGTGTCCATTCCTTTTTCTGAACTTTTAATAAATGAGCAGTATAAGAAAATAATTTCTACTATGATTAAAAATTCAGAGATTGATCGAGTCAACATAATTTCACAAGATTATTTGAACCTAGATGAGGATGCTCCCAAATTTGTATTTGGACCACATGTCACAAGTGAAAACGATGATGTGCCGCCTTTTTATGTAAGTCTAAATGTGCATGATATGATTCTTCATAATGGAATGTTAGACTTTGGAGCCTCACAGAATCTCATGTCCAAATCAGCCATCGACCATGTAGGAATTCAAATTACTAGACCCTATAAAGATTTGTTGTCCTTTGATTCCAGAAAGGTAAAATGTTGAGGGTTGATTAAAGATTTAGTTGTCACCTTAGCTCATATTCCTACTAAAAGTGTTTTGATGGATATAGTAGTAGCAGACATTCCTGCTAGATTTGGCATGTTGTTATCCCTATCTTGGGCAATAAGATTGGGAGGAAATTTACAGATGGACATTTCTTATGCTTACATACCATTTTTTGGTGAAATGAAAAGACTTTATTGAGAATTTCAAATCACCTGTATGGTGAGAAGTAGAACACAACTAGGGTCACAAATATTCTTCAATCATGGTTGTTTTGAGGGTGAAACAACAGAAGCAAATGAAACTGATATTCAATAAGAACAGGTTTAGATTTCTTCAGGGGAGGTTTGGAAATTATACTTTGATGGATCCACATGTGAGAAAGGCTCAGGAGCAGGTGTGTGGATTTGTCCACCAGAATGTATAAGTCAATTTCATTCTTTCAATTGTTGTTCGATTGTACAAATAACATAGCGAGTATGAAGTTCTCTTTATTGGTTTAAATCTATTAAACCAAATAAAGTTCACATTTTTGGAGATTCGGAGCTGGTTATGAACCAAATTAAATTTGTCTATGAAACTGGGCATCCGAGAATGAGAGCTTATAGAAATGAAATTTGGGATTTGTTTTCTAACCTCTTTGTTGAACATGAAATCTCATTGATACCAAGAGAGAAGAATGGAATTGCATATGCTCTTGAAAAGGTTGCTAGTACATTTAGAGCTCCATTGTATCCAAATTAAAAATATGAGATAAATGTTAGACATCAGTCTTCAATTCCAGATAATACAAAGCACTGGCAGGTTTTTAAAGATGATCAATAGATCAGAAGATTTCTAGAGAGAACAGATGAATTCCTCCGCACTTCAATAGAAAGGCATGAAGATGAAATTACAGATGAAAATTCTGAAACAATAGTCTATTTGAATGTTGTAGCAGGAAAGGAAATTATTCATTTTAATAATAATCTGATTCCAAGAGGCTTAAAACCTTTAGAATGATTATTTGATTGTAATGATGTAGCAGTGAAGCCAATAATTCTGCCAATTGAGGGGGAGATGGAGGATTAAAATTTGGGAATGGAGAGTGACCCAAAAGTTGTCAAAGTTTCCAGTACTTTGAAGAAAGACAAGAAAACATAGTATGTAGAATTATTGAAGGAATTCACTGATATATTTGCCTGGAGGTACGAAGATTTAAAAATTTATGATTAGTCCATTATCCAACATATTTTACCACTTAAGGAAAATGAGAAACCATTCAAACAGAAGTTAATAAGGATCAATCCAAAATTATTGCCACTAATTGAGAAAGAAGTAAAGGGGCTCCTTACCGCAAAAATTCTCATTCCGCTCAGATTTTTCAATTGGGTAGAAAACTTGGTGCCAATAAGAAAGAAAAGTGGGGAAATTTGCGTGTGTGTGGATTCAGAAATTTAAATAAAGTCTCAATGAAGGATAATTATCCTTTACTGAAAATGGATCACATTTTCCAAAGGGTGGTTGGTTAAGAAAGGATTTCCATGGTGGATGGGTTTTGAGGATACAATCAAATCCTGTTCAACCCAAAAGATCAGGAGAAGACTACCTTCACCACACCACAGGGTACATTCATGTATTCAAAGATGAGATTCAAACTCATGAACGCAGAAGCCACTTTTGAGTGCACAAGGGACATCATCTTTGATGACAAAAGAGATAAGTTTTTGGTGATTTATCTAGATGATATTATTGTTTTCTCGAAATCTAAATCTTCCCATATGAAACATCTTAGAGGATTTTTTAGTAAGTGATTAATATTTTTCTCTTAATCCAAAGAAATCCCATTTTTCCCTGAGAGAGGGAAAGTTGTTGGGACATATAGTGTCAAAAGACGGCATCAAGATAGACCACAATGGGGTGACAGAAATCCAAAAAATTGAACATCCAAGAAGTAAAAAGGAAGTGCAATCTTTCTTAGGTAAAGTAAACTTTTTGCGGCATTTTATTCTGACTTTTGCAAAAACCTTAAAAGTAACAACAAGAATGCTTAAGCCAGGGAGTGAAATTAAGTGGACTGAACAAGTGAAGAATTCTTTTAATGATATCAAGAGATCCTTAGGCCAAGCGCATATACTCATTAGGCCAGATTTTTCAAAATATTTCATGATTTTTTCTTTTTCTTCCGAACACACTATCTCTAATGTGTTGCTTCAAAAGAATGATGCAGGACAAGAACAACCCATCTCCTTTTTTAGCAAGGCATTGAGGGATGTTGAACTAAAGTACAATATTCTAGACAAATAGGAATATGTATTGGTCAAAGCACTAAAAAGGTTTAGAGTGTTTATTTTGCATTCTTATGTGATTGCGTATGTACTAGATGTTGCAGTAAAGAGTATTTTAGTACAACCAGATACTGATGGAAGAAGAGGGACATGGATTGATAAAATGTTGGAGTACAACATGGAAATCAAACCTACCAAGTTGATTAAAGGAAAAGGTATATCCAGACTAATGATTGATTCAAATCTTGATGTTGTTGGTATAAATTCTTTTTTTGAATTAGTAGATCTACTAAATGAAGAATGAGTGGTTGAAGTTGAAGATTGTTTTAAACAATGTTTGTGGTATGCTGATGTTGCTTACATTTTGCAAAATTTACAAGTTTCACGAGGAACAGAGAAGACCCGGGCTATATTTTTTAGACTGAAATCCATCAAGTATTGTCTTTTGAATGGTTATCTATACTGGAAAGATCCTCAGGGTATTTTTTTGAACTTCCTGCTATAAGACGAAGCTAAGAAAATGAGTAAAAAGTTCATGAAATGAGGAGGGCATCATTACTGGAAGGCCGTAGCAGATAAAATCTTGAGATCTCGTTTTTACTGGCTTACTTTATTTTCTAATGTTAGAAAATAAGTAGAAACTTGTAACAAATGTCAGTTGTTTGAGGGTAAGTCAAAACTAATGTCTTTACCTTTGAAACCTATCTCTATAGAGGCACCTTTCCAGCAATGGGGCCTTGACTTTATAGGCGAAATTCATCTGGAATCATCAACACAACATCAATGGATCTTGATAGGGACAAATTACTTTACAAAATGGATTGAGGCACTTCCAAGCAGGAAATCTACTAATCTTGTGGTTATTCAATTCTTAGAAAATATTATTTCTAGGTTTGGTTTCCCAAAGAGGATAATTACCGATAATGCATAGTGTTTCAAGTCTAAGAAGTTAGTAAAATTCTATGAAGACTACCATATCATACTTAGCCATTCCATAGCCAATTACCCTCAAGGTAATTGACTTGCAGAATCCTCCAATAAAAGGTTAGTCATAATTATTAAAAAATTGTTAGAAGATAACAAAAAGGCTTGGCACACAAAGCTTAAATTTTTCTTATGCACAAATAAAGTTAGCACTAAAATGCCAATCAATACTTATCCTTTCTAGTTGGTATATGGTGTTGACACATTGTTTCTTGTTTCAATTGGAATTCTTGTTATGAAATATTTTCAAGAGTTGGGAGAGGAACCAAATCAGTTACAGAGAAGGATAAATCAACTAATTGAAGTGCACGAAACCAGAGAAAGGGTGTATGAAAAATATCAAGAAATACAAGACCAAATCAAAAATGTTTTTGACAGAAAAACCAAAGAGGATGACTTCAAATTCCAAGACCTAGTTCTAAAATGGGATGCTCGCATTGAGGATAAAGGTAAACACAAGAAGTTTGAGAATATTTGGAAAGGTCCATACATAATTGCTTCTTTCCGAGGAAAAAACAGTCTCATCTTAGAAGGTCCACATGGATAATCTTTACCAGGAGGTTCAGTCAATGGACATTTCCTAAAGCATTATATTTCTTAAATATATTATAATTTTCAAGTTTCATTGTGCATATCCATATATTTTGAAAAGTATCTTGCAGGTGTGGATGAATTTTATAAAGGACTTGAAGCCCAAATCAAAGGCCCTGATGTTATGTTGATACCCATCAGAAAAATAAGAATTTTTTTAGAAACAATTGTATTTTATACTTCCAAGTTCAGAGTCTGTAAAATCATCACTTAAAAGTATGAATTTCTCAGTCAGTTTTGCTTTTAGATCAATTTTATAATGGATGAGGCAACTAGTCTATGGGAGGTTCTTTCTTCCATCATTGATCGACAACATCCTCATGGAGCCAGCTGCTATCATAATAAACGCTTCGCATTTTAAATTAAATTTTGGAAAATGCTGACAGTTGCCATGTCAGCATTTAAAATTATAATAAACAGGGAAAATTTCTTGAGAGTAGGGTTCTCAACATTTTTTTGGAAATCTGAGTAAATAATCAAAGATGTTTGCAGTCATCTTCCAATCATCAGAAGGTTTCAAATCCTACATCAGACCCTCTCCATTGGAAAGTGCTTTGAACAATATTTCCAACGATATGTGGAAGTCTTACTCTTGGATCAAAAGATATGGTCTGTTGAAGTTTCGAGGGTTGAAGCCTTAGGAAGGAAAGAGATATTGGTGATCGCATATCGGAGGTCCGGAGATATTGACAATTACATATCATAGGTCCCAACATGTCAGTGATCACATATTGGAGGTCTTGCATATTGGCAATCACATATCAGAGGTCCTACATATCAACAATCGCATACAGGAGGTCTTGCATGTCGGCAATCACATATAAGAGGTCCTCCATATTAGAAATCACATGTCAGAGGTCTTGCATATCGGTGATCACATATCGAAGGCCCTACATATCATAGCATCAGCACATTGGAAGGTTGGTGAATCGGAGAATCAAAGCTTCTTAAGGTGACAACCTTTAAAAAGTTGGTATATGCATAATGTGTTGATAGTGTCAAAAACCGTCGAGGAACATCGATAACAGTTAACAAAGGATTTCATCGCAAAACCAAAGGTGGACAGGCCCTTTTCTCTCTCCTTTAGCAAAACACATGGTAGCATATGATTGGCTCTGATAAAGACACATGGTAGCATATGATTGGTTCTGATAAAGATACAGTGGCATCTGATGTTAGCATGACATGGTGGTACGACAACACATGTGGCAGGTAGTTTTAGCATTTTGAGGGGCCTAAAGGGACAAATTTGGGTGAAATGTGTCACCACTCTTGAGGTGCCACATGGATTGATGACATGGATGGCATATCAGAGGTTGAGGATGTTGTCACTTTATAATAGTTGGAAATTGGAAAATTCCGATAAGGGGGCTTCAATATTGGGATGGCACATGGTCAAGAATAACTTAAAGAACCAAGGGCACTAAGCACTTAAAAAATGAAAAATGGCCCCCGACAGGAGCAAAAATCCCAAGCACCTTAAAGTTAAGCAGCAGGTCACAAATCTTGGCCCTATGACAAGAAATGTGGGGAGGGATAAGCAGAAGAGGCCAAGATGAAATCAGAAACTCGCAGAAGTTACAATACAAAGGGGGCTGCAATATGGCATTAAGCGGGTGGCCACTAGCCCAGTCATATGAGAATAAAATGCCAAAGGAGCTAAGCACCAAGGGACTAAGAAGTATCAGAGCATTGCAACGATGTGGAATTTCTCTGATAAGACAGCAGAGAGTTAAAGAAGTATCAGTCGAAAGCTGCAAGATTGACTACAGGAACAAAGGAGTTGGTAGTTTGAAATGGAAGCTAACAGGTTTTGTGAAAACAACTTCAACCACTCCAAATTCTAAGGCAGAGGATCTGCATTAATGAACCAATTTCTAGATTTAAAGCTAAATATTTTCTAGTATAATTGAAGAAGAATGAGAAAAACAAAAGAGCAGTTTTGTTGGATTGTTGCAGAGGAACCTATTATGCTAGCGTAGATGTTAAACTATAGTTTAGGGACCCGTTCTACTTTCAAGGGAGGTAGTTGACCAGATATTTTCTTTTGCTTAAGTACAACTATATTTTCCTATAGTTATTCTAGGAAGGACAAAATATTTTTAAGTTTATATTTTGCATACATGAACTTGAAATATATTTAAAATATCTCAGCTTCTATACTTATGTGATGATTATGATTTTGAAAATTTTTATGTAAGCACTATATAAACAATTTATGAATATTGAAAGAAGGTTAGATTTTATTGGAAGAACACTTGTAGTCTAAATATATTAGATAAATCTTGAATATATTCATAGTGTTTAATGAGAAGTTAGTGGGAAATTCATGTGTTACTTCCCCCTATCAGTTTCACTCTGTTATATAATTGTTTTCTTCAATTTTATAATTTAGTAACCGGAAAATCCACAGTAAAAACCATTTTTCGTCAACGTTTCAAATCCCAACAGGGATCCATCATCAGGACATTCTTGAATGATGATAGTAGAAGAGCTTGAATGAGGGTATTAAATACTTGTAGTCTAAATATATTAGAGCAATCTTGAATATATTCACAGTGTTTAATGAGAAGTTAGTGGTAAATTCATGTGTTACTTCTCCCTATTAGTTTTGCTCTGTTATATAATTATTTTTGAGACTATTAGTTTATGAGATTGGATTTCTTGGGTGCTCCTCTCTTGAAATTATCAGTCATTAATACTTTTTATTCTAAGTCATCTATAAAATTTGTTTTCCTTCAGCCCTCTTTTTTCCAAATCTTGCAAGCAATCAAAGGACTTGTGACTTTCATGCTTTGTACAACCTTCTCATTGGAGATGTGATCTTATTTTTCTAATAGTTGGACTCCATGCCCAATGGTTTTTAATATCGCTCAACCAATTTATCCCTAGACTTAAATCAGGTCGTCTGAACTCAATTGCACAAAGCCTTCTATTACAATGACCATAAGGTAGTTGAGTTTTTACAAAGAGATCCCTCTCTTTGTTGAAAGGTCGGCTTCAACCTAAAAGAGGTTCTGAGGCTACCTTAGGGTTTTTCCCTCCATCCATGGTTTTCCTTGAGTGATAAAAAATGTCATATTTGGTCTCTGCATATTCATAATTGTATCCTGCCTTGAAGACAAAAAATTGTTTCGGGCCAAGCACTACGAGATCCAGTGTTTGAATCTTTTCATAAATATCGACTACCGCACAACCAAACAGATATTGTGTGTGGTATCGGCCAATGGGTTATATATATGGGGATTTCAAATCGTAATTTCTCTTTCCTTACAAAAAAAGAAAAACAAAACAAAAACAAAAAAAAAACCATGGAATCCATCTACTATGTTGTTGCATTGATTTCATGAATAAAAAAAAAAAAACAAAAAAAATGGAATTCATCTACTATATTGCTGCATTGATTTCATGAATTTATTTTTTTATGGGAATTTAAAATTATTACAAGGTAAAATTTATTGGAGAGAAGAAGATTTTTGTATTATTATTTTTGGAATTTTCCTTTTTTGGAGAGATAAGAAGTGTTGTTTTTTCTATTTTGTAATTTTTTAATAAGTTGTGAGTTTTGTGACTTTGGAGTGATAAGGTGTCACTATATAATTTGTAATTTTTGTAGTTATTTTTGTAAAATTTTGTAATTTGGAGTAATAAGGTGTGATTACTATTGAAATTTGTACAATTAGAGTTATAAGGTGTAATTTTAACTCAAAGTAATTTTCCCTTTGAGGGGGGCTTAGAGTCAATGAAGTCAAAATTGCAAGAGCATTGTAAAAAGTCAATTTTCGAAAGTTTCATTGTAAAATTTTAGAAAATTTGACTAGAGCCAAGTGCAAATCTTAGTGAATTTTCTCCTCTAATGACTATACGACGGTCAAGGCCAAGCCCCCATAGATCCTTTTTCTTGTATGGTGTTGTGCATGGTGTGTTTTCCATCTTCTTTTTGTGGTGTGTGATCCATCTTGGCGCATACATTTATTTTTACAATGTCCAAGTTGGTAAACTTATTTTTGATTTTGAAAAACTTGAAGTCTCAAAGACTTACAAGACATGGAAAAGGCTCATAGAAATCACTTCGATTTACAATGAACTTTGGCTAGATGTATGTGATGGTGATGTTAAACCAAATAAACCTACATATTCAACTTTACTAGCTAATTGGGAGATAAAAAATGCCAAATCATTAGCATTAGTCAAATATTTAATTAATGATTAAATGTATGTTCACATTGAAAATGCTTCTAATGCATGATCTGATTTGAGAACATTAAAGATATATTTGATACACAACCTGAATCTAAGAAATTTGATCTTCAATTGAAGTTGCTCCACCAGAAGTTGATTGAAGGGGGAGATGTACTTGAATATATTTCCAAACTTAAGAACATTATGCAGGAAATAGTAAATGTTGGATTTCCAGCAGTGCATGATAGTTTCATGACTACAATTTTGATTGTTGGTTTGTCTTCTTCATATACACATTTCTTGGAAATTTTACAAGTAACTGGAAATCTAGAGAAGTTAAAATTTGATGAATTGAGTGAAATTCTAGCTCAGTGTGACAACACTTTTGGGAGGAAGAAACAAATTGGGGAGGATGTCTTCTTCACAAAATCTAACACTAGTAAATCTTCAACTGTGAGTTTTGGAAGTAGAGGAAGAGGGCACATCCATAAAAATCCAGGAGCACAAAGAGGACAAGGTCATGGTAGAATTCAAGGCAGGGGGAACAACTTCAGTAGAGGAAACAATTCTGGTAGAGACAACATTCAAAGAAGAGGAAACAGTGAAGGTAGAGGAAACAATCAAGGCAAAGGACAAAGTCAGGGTAGGGGAAAAAATCAAAGCAGAGGAAGAGGACAGAGTCAAGGCAGAGGCAGAGATTTTAGTCAAATTGTTTGTATAAGGTGTAACAGAGTTGGTCATTATGCTAAAGATTGTCGAACTTCTCTTGACAAAATTCCAAAGTTTCACTAACACATGGCACAATTTGCTGATGGTCAAGAAGATGATGGCTCAGAATATGTCTTTACTACACATCAAAGTTTAGAATCAACAGCATTACAGTTCTACACATATCTTAAAAGTGATTATGAAGATGCTTGGATATTAGATTCAGGGGAACCACAACATATTACTTTTCGAAGTGACTTCTTTTGGAATTTTCAACAATGCCATCTCAATTCATATTTCTTATTGAATTGATGCTTCTGTGATCCATATCAATTATAAGAAGAGTTTCGGCGAAAATCACATGAACAAGACCTTTGTCGACGTGTTTCAAACCAGCCAGTGTGGTTCATCGTCAGGACAAGTTGAAGAAACAGATCCAGCTTTGCATGTTAAATAGTCTGAGTAGAGCCTCCAACACCTAACTTGACCAACAGCTAATTTTGACTTAGGGACCAAAGTCAAAAAAAAACATTTTTATATAAAATCCTAAATATATAATTTCAAGGAAGTTAGTTATATTGGTGACCATTATATATAGAAATATGTAAAATAAATTTAATTGGTGTTTAAAAAGAATCATTTAAAAATTAAAAATAATAAGTTCTTTGCCATTTTAAATTTAGTTATATGGGAGACCTTTAATATAAATATACATAAAGTAATTTTAAGATAAAAGTTAGTTAGAATAAATATATATTAGCACGAGAAAAAATAAAAATAAGTTAAATTAAATAAATAAGTAACTAAAAATAAATAAATGAAAAATAAATAATAATAATAATAAATAAATAATCTAACTAAGAACATTACCGAAGATAAAATTAAAATAAAAATAAATAATAACAAATATAAAATATAAATATAAATAAACAAATGTGTGTGTGTGTGTATGTGGTGTATATATATAAATATATATATATATATCTATATATTATATATATATATATATATATATAATATATATATATATATATATTAAAGAGGAAGGTGGGGGGTTATATAAAAATAATAGATAAGATTTTATTTATTAATATCCAACAAGGAAAAAATAAACAGAAAGAGCGACACAAAATAAAAAGAAGAAGAAGGACAGGAAAAAGACCATTAGAAAACCACAGAGCAAGAAGGATAAACCCAAGGAGGAAGGAAAAGACAAGGCTCCAGGGGGAACAACGAAAGCCTGAAAAGGATAAAAAGGGGGGCAGGAAAGGAAAAGAAATACTAGGAGGAAATGGCAGGGATCCAACAGCTACTAATCTTCCAGCCGCCATCTCTATTGAGATTGTTAAGCCTTCTTTCAATCTCAATCGCTTCCCTGAATTTACGATGATGGAATTGAGAAACTTTGGCAATAACCTTGGCCTCCTATATACAAACCTGATGCTTGGTCTTTTCTACATGCTCTGCTAATGCTGAAGACTTGGTTCTCCCATGTCTTTGGTCAGCTGCATGTTCGCTTATCATTTGATGGATGGAGCGCCCTGTTTCCCCGATATAGGGGGTCCCACAAGAACAAGGGATCAAGTAGACACCCTTCATGTCCTTAAGGTCAAAATGATTCTTCACTGATCGAAGGGATTTACGAATGGTGCTGAGGGGCCTAAAGGTTGAGGGAATATCATACCTCTTAAGGATCCGAGCAATCTTGTTTGTGGTTCCTTGGACATAGGGAAGATGGACACCTAGTCGGTGCTCCCTCAGTTCTTTTTTAATTAACACATTTTTAGAGGCTTTAAGGAAAGCCTTCTGACCAAGGCGCCTACTATAGCCATTCTCCACAAAGACATTAAGGAGATGGGATCTCTCCTTATCAAAGCTCTCATTATTAGAAATCATAAGGGAACGAGTAGCGAGGGTGTTAAGAAAACCCATCTTTTGAGCAGGGAAATGATGGGAATCGGCATGAAGGTACTGCTCAGTATACGCTTTCTTTTGGAACACAGAGTGGGAGAGAGAGCCGTCTTTATTCTTAGATAAAAGAATATCCAGGAAAGGGAGGCAACCATTGACCTCTTTTTCCATGGTGAACTTAATGGCAGAAGATTGACAGTTGAGGTGATTGAAGAAGAGATCCAACTCCTCCTGGCCATGGGACCAGATGACATTAGTGTCATCAACATATCTTTTCCATAGCTTGGGAAGGAGACGGGGTGAGGCCAAAGCTTTGGCTTCAAAATCCTCCATAAAAATATTCGCAACAATAGGGGAAAGGGGAGAGCCCATGGCAACACCATAGGTCTGCTTAAAGAATTCTCCCTCGAAATAGAAAAAGGTGGAAGTGAGAAAAATCTCAACCAATCAAGCAGTATCGGGATCAATTAGGCAATAGATCACATCCAAGGCCTCCTTTATATGGATCCAAGTGTAAAGGGAGACCACATCAAAGCTGACGAGGATGTATTCAGGGTCAAGCTTTATGCCTTTAAGATCATTAATGCAGGAAGCAGAGTCTTTTACGAAGGACTCTGTATGACCAACAAGGGGCTTAAGCTTGAGGGCAAGGAACTTAGCCAGAAGGTAGGTTGGACCACCAAGGTGTTGACAATAGGCCACAGGGGGGCCCTTCTTTATGAATCTTAGGTAACCCATAGATCCTAGGAGTAACGGGACTGCTCTCAATGAGCTTATGGCAAAGGGAATTCACAGAGCTACTGGACTTGATGGCAAGAGCCACAGCCCTCGAAATTTTCTTAAGAGGGTCCTTAGCCAGCTTTTTATAACTGCCACTATTGTGAAGATGATCTAACATCTTCTTGCGGTAATCATCCTTGTTAAGGATGACCGTAGCTCCTCCTTTGTCAGCCTTTAGAACGACGATATCATGGTTCTGGTTTAAGGATTTGAGGGCCAAGAAATCCTCTTTGTTGAGATTCTTCCGAGGAGGTTTCGCCTTTCTAAGGACGACCGCACAATCCTACCTAATGGTGTCCTTGATATTCTCCGGAAGATCTCTAATCCCAAATTCCACGTCGCAGATAATGTCTTCAACTGGGTTTTTCTAGGAGCAAGGGAAAAGTTTAAGCCTTTGCCTAAAAGTGTAAAAACAACTGGGGAAAAAGAAAAACTAGAAAGGCTAACAACTTTGTTATTACAAGAGGAAGGGGGGAGAATGTCATTGTCCAAGTTCATGACCGCCTTGCTCGTGTTAAAAATGTTATTACTTTCTATATTCAAATCACTGTTATTACCAACATTAATGCCATTCTTAATAGATTCTTTATTATTATTATTATTAATATTATCATTATTGCTATTATTATCCAATAAATTATTACTATTATTATCATAATTAAATAACTCTATATTATTATTCATACATATTATTATAATAATTCATGTTATATAAATAATTATTATTAATATTAATATTATTGTTGTTATATAAATTATTATTATAATTATAAATATTATTACTGTTGAATAATAATTATTATTATTATTATTATTATTATCGTTGTTATACAAATTACTATTATTATTATTATTATAATGATTAATAAATTGATTAATGGTATTCAAATTCCTACGGTCACCAATATAACTAACTTCCTTGAAATTATATATTTAGGCTTTTATATCAAAATGATTTTTTTGACTCTGGTCCCTAAGTCAAAATTAGTCGTTGGTCAAGTTAGCCGTTGGAGGCTCTACTCAGACTATTTAACATGAAAAGTTGGATTTGTTTCTTCAATCACGCTGAGCAGGAGAAACTGAGTTGGATCTCTTCTTCAATCACCTTAACTGTCAATCTTCTGCCATTAAGTTCACCATGGCAAAAGAGGTCAATGGTTTCCTCCCTTTCCTGGATATTCTTTTATCTAAGAATAAAGATGGCTCTCTCTCACACTCTGTGTTCTAAAAGAAAGTGCATATTGAGCAGTATCTTCATGCTGATTCCCATCATTTCCCTTCTCAAAAGATGGGTGTTCTTAACACCCTCGCTACTCGTGCCCTTAAGATTTTTGATAATGAGAGCTTTGATAAGGAGAGATCCCATCTCCTTAATGTCCTTGTGGAGAATGGCTATAGTAGGCGCCTTGGTCAGAAGGTTTTCCTTAAAGCCTCTAAAATTGCGTTAATTAAAAAAGAACCGAGGGAGCGCCGACTAGGTGTCCATCTTCCCTATGTCCAAGGAACCACAGACAAGATTGCTCGGATCCTTAAGAGGTATGATATTCCCTCAACCTTTAGGCCCCTCAGCACCATTCGTAAATCCCTTCGATCGGTGAAGGATCCTTTTGACCTTAAGGACATGAAGGGTGTCTACTTGATCCCTTGTTCTTGTGGGACCCCCTATATCGGGGAAACAGGGCGCTCCATCCATCAAAGGATAAGCGAACATGCAATTGACCTAAGACATGGGAGAACAAAGTCTTCAGCATTAGCACAGCATGCGGAAAATACCAAGCATTAGGTTTGTATAGAGGAGGCCAAGGTTATTGCCAAATTTGCTAAGTTCCATCATCGTAAATTCAAGGAAGCGATTGAGATTGAAAGAAGGCTTAACAATCTCAATAGAGACGACGACTGGAAGATCAGTAGCTGTTGGATCCCTGCCATTTCCTTCTAGTCTTTCTTTTTCTTTCCTGCCCCCCTTTTTATCCTTTTTGGGCTTTCATTGTTCCCCCTGGAGCCTTGTCTTTTCCTTCCTCCTTGGGTTTATCCTTCTTGCTCTGTGGTTTTCTAATGGTCTTTTTCTTGTCCTTCTCCTTCTTTTTATTTTGTGTCACTCTTTCTATTTATTTTTTTCTTGTTGGATATTAATAAATAAAATCTTATCTATTATTTTTATTATTTTTTTCTATTTATTTATTTATTTTATTTTTAATTTGCAATTTTAGAGGCTTTAAGGAAAACAAAGCATATAAGTGTTATAATAAAAGACTTGGAAGAATTGTTGACAGCATTGATGTAGTGGTTGATGAAAAAGGATACATCCTAGGCAAGTAAATCATGAAGATATCGAAGAGGATGAAGACTACCCTCAAAATCAGACTGATGATGAAGAAGAGATCCATGAAGAAGAAACCCATGAGGAGCCAGAGGAACAAATAAGGATAGAAGAGAAGACTCCTTCCAGGTATGTTCAAAAGAATCATCCAGAATCACAAATTTTGGGGCAAAAGGAGGCTGGTAATTGGGTTATGGTGTAGATCTGGATCTCAATAAAGGAGGAATCTTAGAACAAAGAAGAAGGATAATCTCTATTGATGGGTCATAATCTTTAAGCTTGAATGGTAGTATCTTTATATGATTTTGGTCTGTTATATGTGGCGCTTGCCTGATCTATAACACTTATAATCTGGGTTAATTAGTGTTTTTGAATATCTGAAAGATCGAATTATCCTTTATAGATCTGTACGCAGGTTCAGTGAATGAAAACAGCGTATACGTAGGTTGTTCCAAACACAGAAGCGTATGCACGCATGTTGCAGGTTATTGAAATAGCGTATGTACTTTAAGTTGTGATCTAGTTGCTTCTGTTTATTGTTGCTGTGTTTTGGGTTCAGTGTTTGGTGTGTGGTTTCTGGTACTGTGTTCTGGGTACAGCTGTCAGAGAAGTATCTACTTGATTCAGATCTAATTGGTGGAAAGGAGATCGGTTGATTCTTGATGATTGATTGATGTTTATGGATCCAGTCTAAAAATTTATGAAACGTGGTCCCTGGAAGAAAGAGATGGTTGTAGCCTTTTGTAGGCCAGCACCTATGTACTAGTATCTTGGCTAGTGCAAGAGCTAAAGGGGGTTG
Organism: Pinus taeda; assembly: GCA_000404065.3. Classification (NCBI taxonomy): domain Eukaryota; kingdom Viridiplantae; phylum Streptophyta; class Pinopsida; order Pinales; family Pinaceae; genus Pinus; species Pinus taeda. The sequence goes on along the minus strand of APFE030761408.1, from coordinate 107,176 downwards.
TAGCTCCCTTCCAGGTGAAGCTGGAGAACGACAGAGGGTTGTAGCTCTCTGCAGGTTGCAGCCTGCGTACTGGTAAAGGGCTACACCAGTACATTGTAAAAGAAGTTTCTAATTTAAAAGAAGATAGAGATGAATTGCAGCGGGTGGTTTTCACCCACATTGGGTTTCCACCTTATATCTTATGTTCTTGTGTGTGATTGTCCTTATGTTCTGTTTTACTATCTCTGGTTACTGGTTATTTTTTTCTACAACACAGATTAACAATCATCATCAGAAAGATAAAGTAAATTAAAAGCTTGCTTGGTATACGCGGTTTTCCTTCTGCATAGTTGCATATATACGCGGGTTTAACTAACTGAAGTAGCGTATATCATCTATTTTGAAAAGGAATATTTGACTTGATAATACTGATTCACCCCCTTCTTAGTATTATTTCCAACAAAAAGCACTATGCAGGTGTTGGGTTTTTAGCACTTACAAGACTTATACCAGATTGATACAGATTTTAAGGAGGCCTATGAGTCATGTCAGAATCCCTTAGTGAGAGATAACAGTCCTTGGTTGGACTACAATCTACAGGAGAAGTTGATGTTTAAGGGAGGACAGTTGTGCATACCTGACTGCTCGATGAGGGAGAATATTGTTCGAGAGAATCATAGTGGAGGTTTGGTCGGACATTTCGGCATGGAAAAGACACTCGAGCAACTCAATCATTTCTACTTTTGGCCAAAGATGCGGAGATATGTACAGCGATTTGTGGCCAGAGGCAAAGTGTGCCAATTAGTAAAGGGTCACAGTCAAAACACAGGATGGTATACACCGTTACCTATTCCAGGCAGACCATGGGACTCAGTCAGCTTGGACTTCGTCTTAGGTCCACCCAAGACACAGTGAGGTTATGACTCGGTAATGGTAGTAGTGGACAGATTCTCAAAAATGGCGCATTTTATTCCTTGCAGAAAAACCAGTGATGCCACCCACGTGGCTCACTTGTTTTTCAATGAGATTGTCAGGTTACATGGATTGCCTAAATCTATCCTTTCGGATAGGGATGTGAAGTTCACGGGACACTTTTGGCATACCTTGTGGAAGAAAATGGACACACAGCTAAGTTACAGTTCTGCATATCACCCGCAAACCGACGGACAAACGAAGGTTGTAAATAGGAGTTTGGAAACCTTCTACGAAGCCTGGTCGTAGAGAATTCGCGGATGTGGGATCGAGCGCTTGCATAGGAAGAGTTCGCTTATAATGACTCGCCTAATTGCAGCACAGGTTTCAGCCCATTTCATATCTTGTACGGAATGCATCCTCACGGAGTGCATGAACTGCAGAACCTTAGACTGCAGGAAAGGCAAAGTGTAAATGGAGAAGACTTCGCTAACGCGATGAGAGATTTGCATGAACAGGTAAAAAATAAATTGCAAGATATCAGCTTAAAGTATAAACAGCAAGCAGATTTGAAGAGAAGGGAAGTGCAGTTTAACGTGGCGGATGAATTCCTCGTGCATTTGCGTAAAGAACTTTTCCCTAAGGGTACGTACAATAAATTGAAGTATAAGAAGATAAGACCCTGCAAAGTCCTTTGGAAATTTTCGGCAAATGCCTTACTCTGAATTGGCATTTCACCTATCTATAACATAGCGGACCTATTCCCCTATACAGCTAACCCAGAAGAGAAGGAAGGAGATGGAACCACGCGACCTACACGGAATACCCAGGATGGAGGAGAAGCTTGGAAGAGATAGATGCCTTACGTTCAACCTCCTGAGATCGAAATCATTCTCGACACTCAGGTGGTTAAACGAACTCGGCAGAAGGAGTATGTGCAATACCTGGTCAAGTGGAAGAATCATCCTATTGAGGACAATTCGTGGCTTGATACTAGGCAGATTGAACAGACAGGTTCTTCAGTCGAGAAGCTCATGGACCAGAGCCATGATTTCTTTTTTCCCCGGGAGCCTGATGCAGGAGCATCCAGCTCACCATGACCGCGTGAAGTCTCTGCTAGGTTGGAAAGTTGTTTGAGTATTTGGATTGTTTTTTTATGTTTAGTTTATCAGGACATGAGATAGGATTTTATTTTGTTTTATTTTTAATTGTTATGTTAGTCAAAGTTAATAGTCGGTTAGGGTTGTTATTTGTCTGACAGTAATAAACAGCAATTTAATAATTGTTCTATCAACTTAAAGAGGAAAAGACAAAATTGTCTAAATTAAGATCTTGTCATGTAAACCGAACTGAGAGCTAGAAGTTGCACAACTATATTATTTCTACTCAATTGAAAGCAATTACAGTTTCAATTAACTGTAAACAAAAGATGTATAAATATAGCAATGTAAAACAAGGAAAAGGTTCAGCAGTTTCAGAATCAAGAAATAAAATAGAGACAGATCATTTTTTCTAAATTGTCCATCTGTGCCATTGCCTACATACTGTGTTATTTTATTTTCATTCATTGAAATGTTAATACAATGCTATAGAGAATGACCACTATAGGTTGTGTTCCCTTTTATCCTCATTGAACAGCAAACAATATTGAATTCACACATAACTAGAACGAAGAACAAGGGAGTAGAAATCGCTGCCAGAACAGTAAAGCACAGCTAGGCCACGATGAGATAATATCAAAACAGAGTGTCGAAGGAAACAGAACATAACAAAACTAACTTCGGACAAACCCTTTAAATTTTCATAAGCAAACAGAGATCAACAAAATCGTGTTCATATTGTTGTTATTCAAGTCACATACATATTACATTCGTTTATAAACCAAAATCAGTGCCAGCATCCACCGAATGGACAAAACCTAGCCTAGGGTTTGATAACAAATATCCTTTTTAACCCAAAATAGATAGCCAACCAAAACAGTAATTGAAACTAGACTTAAGCTTCACTTTTGTAAGTGATTCAAACCGAACATGACTACCGAACGATAAGTGACAAACCCTACAGGCACTCAAAGGCCCTAACTGTAAATTGATGTATTTTAAGAACTAGAGCCTACTGGCAGAGGGTTGCCACATTTTGAGACCAGACCCGTAAATAAATATGCATACCCAGGTCGAACCATTGACCTGCAGAAACCAAACAAAGTTCAGTTAGCATACTTATACAGTGAGACCTAAAATCGAAGCCGAATAGAAGCTGAATGAAGCTATAACGTACCTGAGTGAGCCGGACCAAGGAGTTCGCGGAACAGAGCCGCTGACAAATCGAAGGAGCCTGAGACAGAAGGAGCAGGCTTGCTCAGTGTCAATTCCAGAGGAAGGTCGAATTAAATCAAGGAGAGGACTATTTACCTGTTTGTAGCCGCAGAAGACCATCACCCTGTTACATGAGTTCATGGGCACCAGAAGTTAACCGACTTACATACCGTAGTAGAGACAAAGGGAAATAACAACAATAGCAAGTGACAATCATCAAACGAGAGACCAGATTCCAAAACCAAACTGCAGAAGAACGACAGAACGAGGTCAAGAAAATTACTATGTGCAAAGAGTTCGAGCAAGCGCACCTCCAGAGCCAAGACAGACTCGTGCTATAGGAGAAGTCCATTGACAACCGCACAAACAAGATTGGAAGGTCGTCATTCACTTACAACCATACCCAAAGAAAAACCAGAAATTGCCATATGCGTCAAAGCAAAAACCATACAGTGTAACAAGCAAACCCTCGCAGAGCTGCTTAATAGAACAGAACAATCGCGAATGACCAGAAAGCAAAAGCATTTTGGGCAAAGACCAAAAGGAGGGAACCAGTCCCGAGGATCGTAGGTGAGCATTTATTAATGCATTAAGTCGTTCCCAGTTTCCAAAAAAAATATCTATTATCCATATTGCATACAACCACCGGAAACAACAAACAAACACACCATGTCATAAAGCCCGAAACAGGTGTAAGCCGAGGCTACGTGGAAGCGTGGGTTGGGTCACATCATTACCACTTTAACTCCCAATTGTTTTAACCTAAAGCCTACCAATATCAAATCAAAGTGCGCAACATTAATATTTTAAGTTCTAATTATTTGATATAGCTTTAATAAACAAATTTACTTATCTTTGATTTACTTTTGTGATCCATATTAATATTTTAAGTTCTAGCTATTTTATATAATCTTAATAAACAAATTTACTTGTTTTTTACTTACTTTTGTGATCCATATTGTTTGAGTTATGATCTATATTTTTTTAATTATTGGTAGACCTTTTGAATCATTTATATATCGTTCATCTCGGGACAAAGATGAAAAAACCAATCCATCCTTAGGTATGAATAATGGAGATGCATCATGTTCCATAAATTTAAAAAAAAAAAATAAGAAATAATAAAATATTTTTTATGTTTAATTAAAATATGTTCATATTTTAATTAAACAAAAAAATATTAAAGTCCAAAAAGTCCCACTAAAGACAACTCCGGTTTTTTATAGGTTTTTGAGGATGAACCAGGTTAAATGGTTTGAAACGCGGACCAGCAACTAATGATGTGATTAATCCGAAGAAAAAAAAAACATTCTAAAAAAAATTACTTTTATCAATTCAAAGTGTAAAATATTAATATGACAATCTTTAATTATCGTATATGATCTTCACAAACACATTTATATATTTATATAAATAATTGTTTGGTAAGTGCTAATAGGCATCAATCTGTAGTAAGTATCAAAACACATACTTCATTATGCATATGATATTCTTAAAATTGAAAAAATCATAAAAACTAACTAAAATTTAACTTTATTTTAAATCACTATTATTATTACTATGCCTAGAGCCAAGTATAAAAGAGATGTGGTAAGGTTATGTTATGTAATGTAAATATTTTGACTTGGTTGAATTACATAAAAATAAAAATAAAATTAATATCTTCCATATTGGACAAAATAATTATAATTATTGATAAGTGATTTTAATAATTAAACTTGATCCATCTTAACTCTGGAGCCTAAAGGGGTCAAATCTCTCAAAATATAAACATTTCCTAAGTTTTGCACTCAAAAAAGAGGTTTGCACCATGAAAGATTTGATCCCTCACATGGCTTGATCGATCCTCAATTAAGATGAATCTAAGTTGATTTAGAAATAACATTAATGCATAAATTAAACACATACATTTAAAAAACATGAAACAACAATCTTAATAATGAAGATTTATCTCCATTTTATCATGGAGATTATTAATTTGTAAATAGGCTTTGTTACAAACCAAGGGCTAATATCCTCGCTTATAAACACCACATATCCAAAAAAACCATAAGTCACTTCATATGATACTTGTTCATATGATATTTTTTTAATTAAATAAATAAATAAAAAGAGAAAAAAAGAGTATAACTACTTTGGAGATAAATCTTAATTTTTTTATTTTTGTATATTAGTATGAATATTCTATGAAGGTTAAATATTTTCTTTTAGTGCGAAAAAAGCAAGATAATATTCATTCTATTCAGAGATAAATGTACATCATCGGACGGTTATGATAAACTAATAGAGAAACCGGATATGGCATGCAAGCCTGAGATGAAATATGTCATATTCGGAGTTCACAAAAAAAAAAAAAAAAAAACAACAGAAACAAAACCTCATCAAAACATAAAACTATATAGTAGAGGCGTGTTGGAACAGCTATACAAAGCAAGATGTGAAGTCTTCAAGTGCTGAGTAGAATAGGAAATAAATACATGCCAGAGATGAAGAGAGATGATAAGTGTATTAAGTACCCGGCAGAATGAAATCCTGAATCTGGTGCAAAGCATCTCCCACAGGTATGCTCATCTTTCAGTGTTTGTTTGGTGAAGAAAGGCCTTTTTTTGAAAGAGAATCAGCCACTTTAATTTTTTCTCTATCAATATGATGAATAGAATAGTCCTTTCTTGATTTCCAGATATAGTCTATTATGTTCAACCATCCCGAAAGGTTGTGATTTTTTATGGAGTAGATGGACTTTACATGATCAATTATGACCTTTGAGTCACCAAATATTTGCAAATCCAGGATGTTAAGATAGTCACAAAACTTCAAAAGACCAGCCAACGCCATTGCCTCTGCTTTGTTGTTTGTTCCTTTCCCACCATGCCAAAAAATGTTGATGTGTTGATTCTCCCATGGGATAATAAATACCCCACATGCACAAAAACCATTTTGGGCCACTCTGTCAAAATAAGCCTAAGGAACATTTGTGGGGTCCAGATTTCTTACCTGTTGCATTCTAACTCCCTGATGAATAATGGGGGATTTGCAGGCGTAGAACTAGGAAACAATGTATTCAAAAACAAAGATAGAAGTTTCCTTACTATTTTGAAAGAGGGCCCTATTCCTCCACTTCCATATAGCCCATAGGGTTAACTGCGGGATCGACCTCCATTCCAATTTCATATTACTTTGTTATCACTCAGGTTGTTCCCCAAAACTTGTGAGAAAAGGGAATACGACCGAGGTAACCACTAACCAATATTTTAGATGCAACTTCTAGCCAAACTGCATCCAGAGAGGGCTCTCTCTTTATAATTTAACTTTGTTATTTGAAGTATTTTATGCTAGTTATGATGGGCAGGGTTTGTTTTAAGTTTTCTTGGATGGTGATTTTAAACAGAGCTGGGATGCAAGTCTGAAACAGTTTATTCCATTGGGCAAATGGAGTCTATGAAGATGGACTGTTGAGTGTGTTTCTCTGATAAAGGGCAATACTACAGAGCAAGATAATCAATTTTGGAACAATATTGAAATCTGGAAATTGATGGAATGTAAGCAAATGGGTGAAGGGCAGACAAGAATCCTTCATCATGATGGCAGAGGGAAAGTGCATGAATATTATCAAGGAGCAGTAAAGAATTCCTTGGCAATTTTCAAAGTGAAAGAATGAGTGGAAACAGTAGCATCTAAGAATTCCTATTTATCCTAATTCTGAAGAAAACATAAATAACAACAGGAATTGAACATAGAGTGTATTTAAACAAGTTATGGGCTATTCTTTTTCCCTGTTACTAATATTATGAAACATATATGAAATTTGCAAACATAGAAAACACAAAATACAGTTTAGAACAAATTATTGATCCATAGAAAGACACAGGAATTCTATAGCAAAGCCTAGAACATCAAATCCACATTCAGACAGTCCAGCAGCAGTGCACTTCAACAGCCTTTGTATTAAAAATCTCAGAGCTATAGTGTGGTCCAAAGAGGAAAATCACCAACCCCGAATACATTCCTTGGGGAGGTATTTATGCAAAAAGAGAGTTACAAAATATCTTGTGGATAAGATATGAAGCAATAACTTCCTTCACCTACTCTGACAAGGGAATAAATGCAGAAAAAATGTAGGAGTAATTGTGGTTGTGCTGGCTGCTTTAACTAATAAGATATTTTTGACTTTTCAATTTAGGAAGTCAGTTGGTAGTTGTGTCTTTACTTTGCATTCCTACATTTCTTTCATGATCCTTTCACCTGCTCTTGATTTCACTTTAACGTGTCCTAGTCCTGGCTTGAGCTCCTTCCTCTATTGTTTTCATCTTTATTATAACTGCCACGTATCTTGTTATTAGACCAAATGTAGATAAACAGAAAAATCCAAATTACCTTGGTAATATTTCCAGCATGCTCTGCCACCACTGGTCTGTTGGCAACTGATGTCTTTGTATTTTTACAAGTGTTTCATCAGCCTCAATATACCTGTAAAAGTTGGGCTTGACTTCAAAAAGATGATTTATTTCATGTTCAATATAAAACAAATTTTCCAATTTTGTCATATAAACTCTGTCCGGAGGGAGGTCCTATGTCTTCTGAAGTGCTTGATGATGCAGTGACTTGATTTTTAACATAAGTGTTTACCCTGTGAGCATATTGTTGATGTGATAATAGTCTTTTATTGTTGGTTAGTAAACTGGGTAGACCCTTCTGCTGCAAGACTGTGAACTTCTCTGTGAAGGCATTAATATCCATCTGCATCTCTTGGCACTTCCTTTCCAAAGTCTGTACAAAATTCCTCATTGTTAGCACCTTCTTCACTGTCAAAATGGTGCCTATCCTGTTCGTGATCTCCAAAGTTGCTAGCTGTTCTTTAGTATGAGTATTCAAAAAATGGATGAGTCTATTGGCCTGCTCAGGCATGTTTCCCAATGATGCCCTAGCCTTTTGAATTTCCACTTGGGCCCTTTCTATCAATTCTATTTGTTCATGGATTGTTTGAATTGATTTCCATTGGTCAGTAATAGACTGGGCAATCTTGGTCCACAAAATCATTTTGATGTCTGCTAGAGGTTTATGCAAGGTGAGATCCTTTTCCAATGATTTCACCTTGTTCTCCAGGGCCTTTACCTCTCTGGTTTTTTCTGCCACTGTTATTTTTGACTTGTCATAGCTCACCTCTAGTTTGGCTAGTTTTTCTTTTGCCTCTTTGAGCTCTGACATTTGATCTTCCAGCTCTTTTACTACTTTCATTAATTCATCCATGCCCATGCTGGTATCTGGCCCTGTTGTTGCTGCTGAAGATGAGGTACCTGTTGTTGATGTTCGGATGGTAGGAGGGACTGTTGTAGTACCTGTGGGGGGGGAAGTGGTATCTGTTGGAGCTATTTCAAGTGGCTGAGAGGTCGACTCTCCCTTCTTCTCTTTAATTGCCTTCTCCAATGCTTGCTCTATTTCTGCCAATCTCTCATTCATCCTCATTAGCAAACTTACCATGTCCTCCTCTTCTTTCTGTTGTGCAACTTCTGAAGTTTGTGGATGTACTGTAATTGGCAGCTTTAATTGCCTTTTGAGGGTTGCAATGTCCTCCTCCTTCTTCTTCATTATTGCTTTGATGCCCTTTGCATCCTTAGGATTATGCCCTAGCTCAATGATAATTTCTTCTAAGGACTTAATCTTGTTGTCCTTAGCTAAGGAAGAAGTCTTTTTCAATTCTAATTGGGCAGAGATATTGTGCAATGAATTCTGCAGCTTGTGAGCGAGCAATGCCTTATCTGCCAAGCTGGAATACACCATCTCCCCGGTTTGCTTATGTAATTCAATCTGGTCAATTGGGTGGATATCTTTAGAGAAAACTTCTAGATTGGTTCTTATATAATCAACAGCTGACTGGGGTTGCTGTGTCTTGGGCTTGAAATGGCTGAGGATCATTTTCTTTTCCTGAATATCATTAGCAGCCATTAGCCTTTGTTGATTGGTAGGTGTTGTCCTCATCAGATGATTATAAAGTTGCATTCTTACTGGATCATTTTTAGCTTTTATTTCAGTGAAAGTTTTCTTGATATCTGAGCTCTGCTTGCTTTGAGGCTTGGTGGATGAAACTTCCACGCTATGTTGTTGGAAATAATACTGAGAGGGGGGGGTGAATCAATATTATCAAATCAGTAAAACTTTTTCTATTCCATACTTAGATACATATACGCTACTTCAGTTAAGTGAACCCGCGTGTATACGCAACTGTGTCTAAAGCAACGAGCGTATATCCAGATTATTTATGAATCAGATAAACCATTACATGTTGATCTTTAGTTAATGCATCAGAACTTCATTGACCATATGAACAATAAATAGAAGCAGTAAAACAGAACAGATCAACACACACAAGAAGCACACGTGAACACCATGATATAAGGTGGAAACCCAATGTGGGTGAAAACCACC